>PVIY010003986.1:0-107566 GCA_004026745.1 Myrmecophaga tridactyla | reverse complement strand
TAATTAATAAAAAAAGTTTAAAAAAAAAACAATTGCCAAAATGTTTAACAAACAGCTCAATGGAAAAAAAAATAAAAGCCCTGATTTATTATTTTGCCAACTTACGAGGTGGAAATACTCTTACCATGACCAATTTCAAGCTACCGAAAGTTTAACAACCAGCTTGCAAAATTCCTGAAAATTTAACAGTTGGATCTTTGCCAATTGTACAAGATTAGTCCTTTGCATCTCTGTTTCCAGGGAGAGATGACCATTGTCAAAACTGTATATCTGAGTATATAAAGGGAATAGTTCTAGGAGAATGCTATAGTTCAGGCTAAGGCTGGAAGCCACTGGTCTGCTATGCCATATATCGCTACCTACATTCACCAAGCTTAGACCACCACACTTGATCTTATCAGCAGAACTCTCTAATCACTCCTCTAATCATGAATGCAGAGATGGTGAAACAAGGTTGGAAACCAAGCCTCTGCCTCATCATGCAGCTAAATAATAATCAGCTCCTGATTTGGTAATGAAATGCTGCTGTTTCCACCAATTATGCAAGTTATAATCTGACCACCAAACTTCATTTTTTTCCAGGAGTCTGATACCTACTTTGAATCTATTGGATGCATTTTTTCCCAATAAGCTCAGTTGCAGTACAGGGCCATTCTCTTTAATTAATTCTCTATTAATGAGTATTTAGATTATTTTCAGGTTTTTGTGCTTACAAACAATGTTTTATGAACATTATTCTACATGCAATTATGTAAGTATTGATATAAGATAGAAAACTAGAAGTGGAATTGCTTGGTTAAAATAAATACTTTTAAAATTGCGATAAGTAATGCCAAAATGTCTTTCTAGAAGTCTATGCCTGTTTGTAACTTCACTTCCAATCTCTGTATGCACCTGTTTCCCCTATTACTCATACCTTTATTAAAATTTTTTAATATTTCTAAGCGAAAGGAAAATGAGGCATCTTTGTACTGATTTAATTGAAATTGTCCTGACTATTGTCAGTGTCGATCACATTTTCATTTGCTGACTTGTCATCTGTTCTAGTTTGCTAGCTGCTGGAATGCAATATACCAGAAACAGAATGGCTTTTAAAAAGGGGAATTTAATAAGTTGCTAGTTTACAGTTCTAAGGCTGAGAAATATCCAATCAAAGGCATCCATCCAGGGAAAGATACCTCGGTTCAAGAAGGCCGATGAAGTTCAGGGTTTCTCTCTCAAGTGAGAAGGCACATGGCAAACACAGTCAGGGCTTCTCTCTAAGCTGGAAGGGCACATGGCAAACACGGCATCATTGGCTAGCTTTCTCTCCCGGCTTCAGGTTTCATGAAGCTCCCTGGGAGGCATTTTCCTTCTTCATCTCCAAAGATTGCTGGCTTGTGGACTCTGCTTTGTGATGCTGCAGCATTCTCTGCTCTCTCAGAATCTCCCATTCTTCAAAGTGTTTCCTCTTTTATAGAACTCCAGAAACTTCTCAAGACCCATCCAAATGGGTGGAGACATGTCGTCATCTAATCCAGTTTAACAACCACTCTTGACTAAATCACATCATCCAGGGAGATGATCTGATTACAGTTTCAAACCTACAGTATTGAATAGGGATTATTCTACCATTATGAAATGGGATTTTGATTGAAACATGGCTTTTCTAGGGTACATACATCATTTAAAACCAGCATATCATCTATATTTCTTTTTGAAAACCCTGTTCATTTATTTAATCCAGTTTCATGAGTATATATTTTAAATTATATGTGTATACATATATACATATATATAAGTAATGTTTGATGATATATAGGAAATACATATATACACATTAATTTATCATTTGCCTATTCATTTTAACTATGGTGCTTTTCCACATACAGAAATTAAATAATTTACAACAATCTATTTTTCTTGTGGCTTTTGATTTTTATGTCTACCTTAGGAGGTCCTTCTCCATTCTAATATTATAAGATTATAGTCAATTTTTAGTCTGACTCCAAAACAAGAATTTTTCCTCTGTAACATCTCTAGTCTGGTATATTCATCTTTCTACCCAGATTTCTTGGCTCCACCCCATCTATACTTTTGACACTGGTATCAGCCTGATGCTTCCAGCAGATTTTGCATCTTCCTGGATTCTTGACCTTCTACTAGCTCTGCTTGCCCCTTTATCTGTGCTTTGCTCACATATTCTTTTTTAATTAAAAAAATTGTATTTATTTTTATTTTTGTTTTTTAATTTTTTTACATGGGCAGGCACTGGGAATTGAACCTGGGTCTCCGGCATGACAGACAAGAAGTCTGCCTGCTGAACCACAGTGGCCCACCCTGTTTTTATTTTTACAAACACTACTCTGTCTTTTCCTCTCTTCACACCCTGGTAACCTCAAATTTACTTTCTAGGTATCTTTTATAAGTGCATCATACAATATTTGTCCTTATGTGTCATGCTTATTCCTTCTGTGCCTTGCTATGTCACAAACATAATGTTTTCATGTTTCTTCCATGTTCTATAACCTCATTGTTTCTCATGGCTGAATAATCTTCCATTGTGTGTACGTTACTTTGTTAAAGCTGCCAGAATGCAATATACCAGAACTGGAATGGCTTTTATAAAGGGAATTTATTAAGTTACAAGTTTATAGTTCTAAGGACATAAAAATATCCAAACTAAGGCATCCAGATAAAGATGCCTCCACTCAAGAAAGGGTTGATGATGTTTGGACTTCTCTGTCACCTGGAAAGGTACATGACA
Organism: Myrmecophaga tridactyla; assembly: GCA_004026745.1. Taxonomy (NCBI): domain Eukaryota; kingdom Metazoa; phylum Chordata; class Mammalia; order Pilosa; family Myrmecophagidae; genus Myrmecophaga; species Myrmecophaga tridactyla. The sequence continues at coordinate 104,820 of PVIY010003986.1, read as the reverse complement.
ATGTCTGTTAGGTTTCTTTCCTGACTTCTCATTTTAAAGGCTTCCTAGGGGGCATTTCTGCATCTCCAAACATCTCTGTCTATGTCAGCTCTGAAGCTTTTTCCAAAATGGTTCCCTCTTAAAGGACTCCAGTAAGTGGCCCTCCTTGAATGTGTGGAGACACATCTCCATGGAAGCCACCTAATCAAAAGGTCCCACCCACACCAAGGTGGGTCACATATACACGGATAGAACGTAATCAAAAAGATCCCACCCAACAATTTTGAATCAGGATTAAAGAACATGGCTTTTCTGGGGTACTCAATAGGTTCAAGCCAGCACAGTGTGTATGCACTACATTTTGTTTATCCATTTATTTTTTGATGGACACTTGGATTGTTTCCACCTTTTGGCTATTATAAATAATGCTGCTATAAGCTTTGGTGTACAAATAATTGTTTTTGATCATATTTTTACTTTTTTGGAGTATATACCTAGAAGTGGAATTGGTGGGTCAAACCATAATTCTGTATTTGACTTTCTGAGGAACCACCATATTGCTCTTCACCATGATAGCACCATTTTACATTTCCACCAGCAATGTGCTAGAGTTCAGTTTGCACCTTCTCCAACATTTGTCATTCATTTCCTTTTTTTTTTTTAAATTATAACTGTCCTTGTGGATGTGAAAAGGTATCTCAGTATCTCATTGTGGTTTTGGTTTACATTTCACTAATGTCTAATGATGCTGAGCATCTTTTCGTGTGCTTATTGACCATTTGTATATCCTCTTTGGAGAAATGTCTATTCAAGTATTTTCCCATTTGCATAGTTGCTTGCCTTTTTGTTGTTGCATTGTAAAAATTCTTTACAGATTCTGCATATTAAGCTCTTAATTGATATATGCTTGTGATTATTTTCCCCTATTCTCCATTGTCTGTTTTTTAAACTTTTTTCATATAGAAATTGTGAGTTTAACAGAATGATCATATAGAAAATATTGAATTCCCATGTGTCACCCTATTATTAACAACTTGCATTGGTGTGGTACGTTTTTTTACAATTAACGAAAGCACATTTTTATAATTGTTTTAGTCCATGGTTTAACTTAGAGGCCACTATTTGTGCAGTGCAGTTTCATGGATTTCTAAACATTTAAAAAATTTTATTATCATATAGACAACCTAACATTTCTTCCCCTCTTAATTACATTCAGGTATATATTTCAGTGCTGGCAATTGCATTCACAGTGTTGTGCTCCCAAGTGCTACCATCACCACTGTCCATTACTACAACATTTCCATTGTTCCAAACAGGAACTCTGTACATTTTTAATGCAGTTTTATTGAGGTATATTCATATACCATATAATCATTCAAAGGACACAGTCATTGACTCGCAGTATCATCATATAGTTGTGCACTCATTACCACAATCAATTTTAGAAAATTTTCATTACTTCAAGGAAAAAAAAGAGAAAACCCCAAACAGCCTATACCTTCATCCCCCCGTTATTTATTTATTTATTATTGTCCTTATTTTCTTACTCATCTGCGCATACATTGGATAAAGGGAGTGCGAGTCACAAAGTTTTCACAATCATATGGTCACACTATAAATGCCACATAGTTATACACTCATCTTCAAGAATCAAGGCTACTGGATTACAGCTCAACAGTTTCAGTATTTCCTTCTAGCTGTTTGAATACACTAGAAACTAAAAAGAAATATCTATATAATGTATAAGATTAACCTCCAGAATGATCTCTTGGCTCTATTTGAAATCTCTTAGCCACTAAAACTATTTTGTTTTATTTCTTTTGGTTAATAAGGCATTCTCAATCCCGTGATGCAAGGGCCAGGCTCATCCTTGGGAGTCCTGTCCCACAGGTCTAGGGAGAATTATGCTCCTGAAAATGATGGCCTATGCAGAGAGGAGAGTATTGAGTTGGTTTACAGAGTTGGTTAAAGAGACAACAAATGAAGTTCTCTTGGGGCTGACTCGTCTAAGTAAGCTTTGCTTCTCCTTTGCAAGAATAAGTTTTATAATGGCAAGTCCCAAGATTGAAGGCTTGCTTGGCTTATTAAATTTGTAGTCCCTAATGTTTGCAAGAATATCAGGAAGTTTAATATTTCTACATTTTCCCAGAGTCCCTAAGGGGACTTTGCAAATACTTTTTAAATTTTCTGCCCAAATTACTCTGGTATGTATCAGGGTATTACATTAACCTGATGTTAGAAAGAACGCTGTACCTGAAAATAGTTTATTCACGATCTTGCAAGAATGGGCACCTAATGAAAAAATGGTGGCTGGTGTGCTAAACAATAGAATGCTAAAATGGTTATACCTATGCTTCCCTTGCAGACCTTCCCCTTTTTCTCCACTGATTGGATGCTCCATAGGTTACAGCCTATCTGGATAGTCTAACTAATTTGAACTTCCCACTGAAGGTTCCCCCTTTGATTATGTTTTGCATTTTAATGACCCTGGCCATTAAGGATTTGGCACCAATTCTAGTTTGTGTCAGACGCCCTCCTGTTTCCCTGCCTGCGTCATCTTGTGTGAAAGCTAAACTTAGCTTGATTCTTGCACCTATCAAACTAGCAAAAACTCATTCCCTAATCAAGGTTACATGTAATTATGTTGTTTGAATAAACTGATCATACAGGTTAAATTAGCAAGTGTGCTACAGAAAATATAAGTTTTATACCAAATAAACATCTCTTTCTTTGGTCTCACACAGATGTTGAAGTTTTAAAATACAGTTAATATCATCCCTTACCTTGTATTTTGATTTACTTTAGTCCTAACCAGATCAGCTTCATTCATATCTCTAATTGAAGTCCAATCTCTTTTTTAGCTTAGCAGTTGCTATATAGGATAATGCTGACTTTCAGAGGTACAGAACTCTAACTCTGAGTCTTAGGTGTCACACAGAAACCCAATATTCCAGGGAACAACCAGGTTATATACAGAATGTTCAGCATCTCAGGATTTAGAAAGGACAGTAAAAACTCTGAAAGAGATATTACTGCAGTAAGAGCTTACAATCTAGGAATCTTTTCAATGAGACTTATTGAACATTCTTAATTGCCGATTACCCAATCACTGTCCATGTTTTATTGTCTGATAACCATGTTCTCGAATTCAATTCTTAGAATTTTCATATTATAATTTGTCTTATGAGTAAGGACTTACAATATTTGTCTTTTTGTTTCTGGCTTATTTCACTCAACCTAACATCTTCAAGGTTTATTCATCTAGGTGCATGCCTCACTACTTCAGCCCTTCTTGCAGCTTCTCAATATTCCATTGTATGTATACCACATTTTGTCCTTCTGTTCCTAAGTCAATGTACACCTTTAGGTCACCTCCTTCCATTGCAAATCATGAATGCTGCCATTAACGCTAGTGTGCAAATGTCCATTCATTACCCTGCTTTCAGTTTCTCCAAGTATATACCTAATAATGGGGTTGCAGGATCAAATGGCTACATGTTTAGCCTCCTGTGGAATCACCCACTGCCCTCCAGAGAGGCTGCACCATTCTACTTCCCTACCAACAGTGAATAGGTACATCTCTCTCTCCACATTTTCTCCAGCACATTTTTATTCACATCCCATGCATCCATCCTAAGTAAACACTCAGTGGCTCCCAGTATAATCATATAGTTGTGCATTTACAACCAAAAACTATATGAGAACATTTACATTTCCTCCACAAAGAAAGAAAAGGAAAGAAGAAAAAAATGAAGGGCAAAAAAATAGAAAAATGAAAAGGAGAAACAACAACATATCCCTCACTTATATCCCCTTTTTACTGTCATTTAGCTTTGGTATATAGCCTTTGTTACAATTAATGGAACCATATGACAATGTTACTTTTAACTATAGACCCTAGTTTGCATTGATTGTAATTTTGCCATAGACCATCCCATTTTCAACACCTTGCAATGTTGACATTCATTTGTTGTCCCTCATGTAAAACTTTTCTTATATTTGTACATTTAATCACCATCATTGTCCACTCTGGATTTCAGTAAGTTATTTAGCTCCCGTTTTTATCCTCTATATTTACTTCTGGTATCATACATGCCCCTTATTTCCTCATTTAACCAAACTTACACTCAGCCTTATTCGTTATATGTATGATATTGTGCTTTTTTTTTATCCTTTCTGATAGTCTTCATTTTTACGCTATTCTCCAGTCCTCTATTGTCTTTTTCTATCTGCTGTAGAACTCTCTTAAGTATTTCTTAGAGCATGTCTCTTATTCACAATCTCTCTCGGTGTCTGTCTTAAAATATTTTAAACTCTCCCTAATTTTTGAAAGACCATTTTGCTGAATATAGAATTCTTGGTTGGCTTTTTTCTCTTTCAGTATCTTAAATATATCATACCACTGCCTTCTTGCCTCCATGATTTCTGCTGAGAAATTTGCACGAAAGTCTGATTAAGCTTCCCTTTATGTGATGGATCTCCTGCTGCTTTCAGAATTCTCTTTCTGTCTTTGGCATTTGACAATCTTATTAGTAAGTATCTTGGACTAGGTCTGTTTGGATCTACTCTTTTTGGGTTATGTTGCACTTCTTGGATCAGCAATTTGTGTCTTACATAAGAGTTGGGAAATTTTCAGTGATTATTTCCTCCCTTATTCTTTCTGTCCTTTTCCCCTTCTTTTCTCCTTCTGAGATTCCAATAAATGTATATTTGTGTGCTTCCTGTTGTCATTTAGTTTCCTGATACCTTGCTCATATTTTTCCGTTCTTTTTCCTATTTGTTCTTTTGTGCATAGGATTTCAGATATCCTGTCCTTTGGTTCATTGATTCTGTCTTTTGCCTCTTCAGACCTGCTGTTGTATGTCTCCATTGTGTTTTTCATTTCTTCTATTGTGCCTTTCATTCCCCTAAGTTCTGCATTTATGTTTTCAAGTTTTGAGTTCCTCATTATGGTCACCAATGTCTTCTTTATATCTTTCATCTCTATTGCCATATCTTCCTTCAACTCATTGATTTGATTTTTTGGTTGATTTAGCAAATTTGTTTGAATATTGTTAATTAGTTGTTTCAACTCCTGTACCTCATTTAAGGTGTTAATTTGTTCCTTTGACTGTGTCATATCTTCTTTCTTCCTACTATGACTTGTGACCTTTTTGCTGGTGTCTGGGCATCTGATTTCCTTGATTAGTTTATTCTTGAGGTAATTTTCTCTCTCTTACCTAGGGTTTTCTTGTTGGTTGGCTTTGTTCTCTATCTATTCTTTGACGTTTGGTTCAACTTATTCTAGACCTCTGACATAGCTTCTGTTTCACTGGTTAGGATTGTTCAGTTCTTGTTTTTCCGGGTCTTGCTCTGCCAAATAGGATTGACCCCAATCAGATTTTCCCAGACAATGTAGGCCCAGGACTCAGAATGAGAGTGTAATCAGTATCAAGATTCCCTGGAAATGAGGCCAACAAGGTGCCAGTCTTACTTGTGAGGCAGCTTGGTTCTATGTTTTTCCTATCCTGCCCAGCAGATGGCACTTATCAGCCTGCATTTCCCCACTAGTGTAAAGTGGTGGGATGCCTTTAATTCTTAGCAGACCCTGTCCCTGCCAGGGATGTGGTTGAGATAGAGGCTGAGGTAGAAGGAGGGGCTAAATTGTTTCTGTTCTCCAGGCCCTTGCATCTGAATTCTCTAAATAAGAGCTACCACTTTTGCTGGGACCTGTCCTCCCTTTTCTTGGGAAAGATATGCCCTTTAGGGAATTATCTCCCTCACCTGACTAATTACTTTAGCTCTCAGATATTCCTTAACTCCCCCCTTGCCTGGTTCAGTACTGAAACCTGAGAATGCCTGCAGCTTAATTTAATGGGCAGCTAAAAAGTGAAAGAAAAAAAAAAGAAAGAAAGAGAAAAAACATTCCTTTCAGAGTCAGGCCCCAAACCCCTGGATGTGCCAATCAAGAGCAGGAATTGGTATCTGGCATTTTGTGCCCTTTTTCTTGGGGCACAGTACTTTACTAACATTCTGGACTCAGCCAATGCCAAAAGCCTCTGTTTTTCATTTTTGTTTTTGTCAGCCTTGCCTCCTCTCTGCTGGGGAGAAACCTCTAAGTTCCTTTTGTTCTGGCTCCAGGTTTATCTGTGCTCAGATCTTGTATTCAGCAGTCCAAATTTGTTAATTCTGCAACTGGAGCTTGGTTGTGTTACTTCCCTTGCTCTTAGTAGAGACTGTTTCTTTTTCCCTCTGGGAAATAACTGCACACAGCCCCACCCATGCCAGTGAGGGAGGGGCTCAGCCTCCTCTGCTTCTTGGCTTGGGAAATTAGCTCTGCATTATGATCTCAGCCCTTCCACCCATTCCAGGCTGGTGTATGATGTGTATCCAGTCATGAGAGTTCCCCCAACATTTGTTCTAGACAATTACTGGCTATTTACTAGCTGCCCTGGAGGATGAACTAAATCCTCCACTTCCTTATGTTGCCATCTTGCCCTGCCTCAACTCTACATTGTCTTTTTATCTACAAAGTTCTGAAAGTACATGATGATGTGCATGGAAATGTGTTTTTTTTTCTTTCATTGCACTGGATGTTAGTTAAATGGGCCCTTTTAATAAGGAGATACAGTGTATGTTTCTTCATTTTATTGGGTCTTTTAGTTGGGTATCTTAGCCATGCCAATCAAGTATTATCCAGCTCCCCTGCTCCCCCAACTTTACTCCATCGTTATCTCTCCCTAGAATTCTTTTCATTGTTGGCTTCATTCCATTATTTCCCTCTGACTCTTATGACTTACTTATCCCTGGTGTTTTCTTGAGCTCTGATTCTTTTAGTAGTTGTCAAAATTCTTTCTCCTCTTCGAAATAAAGAACTTCCTTATCTGGAAATGTGTTCTCAGCATTTAGACCCATAATTACTATAATCTTATTGAACCTCAGATATCAAGCACATGTGTATAAAAGAGTCAAGAAGCTGTGATCTGGGTCTTTTCTACATACATAATGTATTTATTTCTTTCATATAATGAAAACTGATGTCATGGAGTCTGAGCTAGATCTTGATGCTCTGTCTTAGAAATAATAAAATTCCACCTTTACATAGCCATTCATTTATTGATTAACCTTTTCAATTTTTGAAAGGATTGTTCTTTGGACTGCATCCTACCAGCCCCCAATTAGAGTAAATAGGAGAGAGAGAGAGAGAGAGAGAGAGAGAGAGAGAGAGAGACATGGTCTCTACATTTGAAGAGCTCACAGCATGATAAAGGAGACAAATATACAAAGAATTAGAACAAAATGTGGCAATAAATAAGATGACATAACTGCTCACTTTTCCCAGAATTAGATAAAAGAGCATGAAGTTTTTGAATTCTAAAACTAACTATAACACAGAACTGGTTTTATCCACAAACAAGAATCAATGATATAAGAATCACTTAAAATATTTATTTTAATCATTTAAGATATTTATTTTAATTGAATTCTCACATGAAATGGACATTATATCAAATTTACAGGTGAGAATTTGTACTCCATCTCTCAGTCTTTCATCCATTCATTATTTAGCAAATAATGACAAAGTGTCAGGCCCCATGCTCTACACAAGAGAGACCATTGGAAGTGAGAGTCATTGTCCCTGATTCCATGGAGTCCCTGATTCCATGGAGCTTATCCTGTGGTGACAAAAGACACCAGGCAAATAATCAGAAAAACAAAATGTGTAAGTGTTTCAGAGAAATGTTCCATGCTGCTGTCAGCACATGTAATAGTGGGGTTTGGCCTTGTCATTCATCAAGAACTATTTTAGAGCTTCTCTGTTGCCAGACATTGTTCTAGCTGCTGGAAATATCACAGAGAACAAGACAAGCACCATTACTCTCATGGAAACTGTAAAGCAGCAGATGCTTAGAGAGAATAGGAAATGTGTTAGAGGTTATATGTCTAGGAAGTTGAGAAGCCAGATTTCACACTTAGATCAATCTAAGTAGATGCCAAAGTCTGTGTTATCCACTATGGTATGCAACCTTACCAATTTTATCTGTATGTAGTTTAGTGAAAATTTGTCTCTTTTTGTTTTATTTTTTCTGCTTAGCAAATGACAGTTCTTCCCATATTGGAGCGTTTCCTACATGCTCTCTAGTTCTTGATGACAGACAAAGCTGCCTCCCAGTATAGACACTGAAAAGCCAGGCAGCTATTTTCCCAGTCATATATGTAGAAATGGGTAGAGCATATGACTTTACCAAGGAAGGATGCTTGCCCTGCATTTTAATTAGCATTACATGTCTCAAGGAAGGAGGGAACATCTGTCAGAGCAGTGACATAGAAAACTCCTGATATTTGGGGTTTGCAACTATGGAAATACTTTAGGTAACTTCCATTGTTTAGCAGTGGCTAAACATATTTTCCATAGTTGCAAACCCCAAATTTGCCATTTAAATGGGCTGATTCTGTGGTGTGATTTTGACTCTTGTTGTCTCTTATTTCTTACTATTTTCTAAACCTGATTCTCCTACTTTTCTGGTTTAAATTATGTTGTTTTTGTTGTTTACTTCTAAGAACCCAGACTGACTCAATATCAGTTGTTTTATCACAAGCTCTGTACATCCCTGAATAGTTGGACAGTAATGGAATAAAGCTGTCGTGTTTATGCAGCATTCTATAGAATTTCTCCTTCCTCCTTTGTCTTCCTCACTATCGGGAAAGGTAAATTAACAAGTATTCAAATATTCTATAACGTCTTCAAGACAAGTAAAGTGATAACAAAGGCAGTTCTTTTAGAAATTTTGAGTCAGATTTACCTTATTGAAAACTATAAATTGGTTCAACCAAATTGGATATATATAAACATCTAGATTCTGACTAAAAGTATCTTCAAAAATATTGAATTCAGGTACATTCTGAGCTACTTTTCTCACCTTTAATCTCCTCCTACTAATTGTCATCCTTTTATTCTCATTTTTTAAGGACGTTTAAAATTATTGTTTAAGATTTTTTAAACTAAAATGTTAACTGTGTGAAAAATCTATCAAAATCGTTAGCCTTGTGATCACCAAGTAACCAAGTGTTTATGAGTCTTTACTTTTCAACAGGTTACTCTATCAGATATACACAATCTAAATGAATTGTCCATCAAGGAATTTACTATGCTCAAAGCTGTGATTTCAGCCAGGGAAGTTTCTTGCCATCACTGAAGTTGCCTTCTGTGACTAGTGTGCTTCTCAGTTCATGCTATCCTTTTAATCCATGAATGGTTTCTGATTTTCTGAGTTTTCAGTGACATTAATTTACTCAAATTTTTTTTATTGTTGAAGTTCTTTCATTCTTCTAATCTTTCAGATATTTCACAGACATCAGAAAGCTTGATTGCAGAACATTTGGCAATGTCAATTAATATTAATGATAAGTTGTAACCACATATTACTCACCAGAGGTTAAATTCTGTATTTCAGAATATCTGGAGGTTTGATGTTTGGTACATGGATATCCAAGCATTTTTTTTTTCAAATTCCAAACAGATGTTTATCTTTGAAGCCAATATTTTAATGAACTAATGCCTTTAATAGTATCCAGTTAATATTTCCTTGAGAATAATCAAAAGCATTTATATATCAATATCAAATAAAAATAAAATACAAGATAAGTAAATAAAAAATAAACCAAATTGACTTAATCTAAAATACAATTAAATGTCTGTGTAAAAACAAAATGCCGATTTTCTCTAGGTTGATGCTACCAGTTTATGTTTCATATCAGCTTTTTTTTTGCCTTATTTCAGTATTGTCATCATTATATTTCTGATGACTTTAATGTAAGTTTTTATATTTATTCTTTTTTTAGGTTTCTTTAGGGATAATATTTTTTAAAGATTCATTTAGTTTAATTTTAGTTATCTTACTCATTTTCAAAATATCCTAGTATAACAAAATATATATTATATCATATCATCATATATTATGTTATATATGTTATGTTTATGCTTTGTTCTATTATATTACTTCATAGTCATTATATCATATTAAACCTCAAATTTAATATATTAAACTATGTGTTACTTAAAAATTCATAATATATGAGCTATTTATGGTAAATTTGTTGTATATTGCATAAAAAACTTAGCAAAATCTTCCTAATTCAAATTTTGGGTTGAGTACAAAAGATTTCCAGATAGCTGGAATGCCAAGCATTAGTGTTTTCACTGTTGGCCTCCATACAATCCCTTCCCTCATTCTTTCATATAAGATCTGTAAGTGAATGTAAAGTCTCTTGTTTTCATATATCATTGACAGAGATTTAGTTTCATCTTCTTCCAAAATGGGAGGAACTGGCAATCTTATCAACTCTTGCCTTGCCTTAATGTTCTTTTCCGCACACTAATACTGGTGTGATTTCCTATTTGCACATTTTTTTATAGATTGCAAGTACTCACAATACTTTATCATTCTGAATGTCTAATACTGTCCTACCCAGTGTTAGTTTTTATCTTCATTTTATGTATGAGGACACTATGTCAAAGAATTTAAATAACACATGATAGTTAGTTACACAGTTCTGTGGTGGAAGAACTACTTATATAACCTCTGATACCAAGTTGAGTGATCTTGCCAGTACATCACAGCACCTCACTATTAATAACTAAATTTATAATAAGCATTTTGGGTCATACTGCTCTCTCTAAGACAGAAATACCCATGGTAATTTTTATTACACTATGCTAATCAGGTAGTATGGACTTAACTTTGATTGTGAAGTGTCAAAAATGCTTTTTAGACAGCTGAAATATGGTAATTAATGGGAGATAGAAACATTTTTTTTTTTTTGCATTCTAAGTAAAGCATATTGATTCACTTCTATGTGGAGAATTAAGTCTTTGAGATCTCGCAGTGTGAATGATTGGCTAACCTACCTTTCTTATTAGTCACTTACAGCCTTTCCCTGAATTAGCTTCTTATGTCTGGGGACAATTTCAGCCTCTATCTCAGTCTTTTCAAGAGTAGGGGAATGTGGAATAGTCATGTTATGCAATTGAATTGCATGTTTCAAGTTTTAAACTATTTGACCCGATAAGAATCCCATAAAATTGGTGGGTCAGAGTTTATAACTTCCAATTTAAAGATGAAAAACTGATTAAAGGACCAGCCTTAGTACATATAGATCCTGAGCAACAGATTTGAAGATAAGGCTCAGTTTTCTTAGCAGTTAGGTCTGCATTTCTTCTGTTTCCCTATTTCTACTGCCCCACTCCTCCCCATCTCTGCTGTTACTTCAGAGCCATCACAATGCTCCTAAAAGTTGGTATCCTTTGATAGTGCAGTAGCAGCAACAGTGTTTTTTCCCAAATTTGTTCAAGTTAAACTCTATACACTCTTAGAAGTCTTCTCTCAATTCTTTACCAGGCATTGCATGATGAAGCAATCAAAATGTTTTACAATAAATTCTAAATTCTACTTCCAAAGTAATAAAAAAGGAAAAAGGTTTTCTGGGATACAAACCTTTAGACAAGAAAGAGAAATTTTGTACTTCAGGGCACTGGGTGCTGTTTTGTACCTGTACCAGATTTAGCTATCACCTTGTATCGTCACTGGAATGTTCCAGTTAGTGTGGTAAAAAGCACAATGGTCACAGACATCCCAATTTAAGACAAGGAAACAGAACACATATCTTGAAACACAAATATGCAAGCAGGAGAGAAAGTACTGACTCTGGCTGTGTCTGTACTTAAAAATAATTTGCTCCTGAGTCAATCGTGTACATGGGTTTGACCAGAAATAATTTCAGAGTCATTTTCCTATAAGGCAGGAGTGTGATGAACAAAGAAACCCTGTATCTGTAAACAGAAGAGCAAAATGCATAAGAACACTAGTGAGAATAAATAAACCTTCTGTTGCTATAGAATCTTCAAAGACAAATGACATCTCCAAAAGGAGAACATAAATTGAATTTGGATACTAAAAAAAGATTCTTGTTGAAGTCCATGTTAGTAAATATCAATTGTATGTTATGTCATAAGCAAAATATTGTTTAAAATAAGACAGGTGATTTGGATGTATTATTATCTCTAAGACTGTAAAAGTTAAAGTGTATGACACACCTTATAATAGACCAAGCACAATCATGGATAGCACTAAAGTTTTTGAGCTCTGTTTTGTCTGAAATACTTTACCTATGCATGGGCATTTTTCCATTTCTTTAAAAGTCGTATAGCACAGAATGGTCTATTTGGCTGTATTGGGCATCTGAATTTTAAGCAAGAATTCTAACCTAAAGAGGGTAACATCCTGCTCAAGATTTCAATGTATTCAGCCCTGGGAAAACCCTTGTAGTCATGCTAATTTGTAGAAATTGCAGATTCCTTTTTGGCCATTTTAAATGTTGTATTTCAATGATACCTCACTGCCCAATTAACTGCCTCGATGCTTCTTAGTTTGACTTCCATGGTCCTTGATAACTTTACTCCATCCTACCTTTATTATCTAATTTCCCATTAGTTTTCTTCTTGTATTCCATGTTTTCTGTTCACAGTGAGAATCTTTCTCTTCAAGTCCTTATTCTTGTTCTTCCCACTGCCTAAAATGTCTAGATGCCTGCGCTTGATTCTTGCCTTAAATTCAATCTCAAAACACTTCTTTCTTAATATTTTCTACTTCCAAATAAGCACAAGGTCACTCATTTAACCCTGCAGACATCTGCAGGAGGTTGCAGCTAACGAGGGTCTTTTGCGAGTAATTTTTATTTTCCTTATCTTATTAGGAGGCAGAATAGGCAATGGCTATAGGTATTGGTGACCACAGAAGCAAATGTTTTATTGATAAATGGTCATTTTTATCATGCTGAAAACATCTGTCCTGACTACACTTTTTCTGTGTTCACTGAGTAATTTCTGAGAGCCCTAGTAGCACTGAAGTAAAGATTTAAAGAGGAAGGTTCTATGTTTATATATATATAGCAATTCATTTCAGGAAGATGCAGTTTTGGCATGTTTTCTCAAGCGATTTTCACTGTTGTCCAAGAATATAAAGTGACTTGACTATCACTTTTCCATTTTATTAGCAATATTTATTTTATCTTAATGATGGCTAAATCTCTAGATGCTTTCTTTAAAATATTTGGAGTTCTTGTGGTTGTTAAGTAAATGACCTTGGTCTGATTGCAGCATTACAAAAGTATGATTCTCAGAGCATATTATTCTGTAGTCATGAGACACACAATCTGATTTTTTCCCTTACTTTGAATTCCAGTGATTATGAATAAACCTTAAATTGAAATTTCATTAAAATTTAAGTAAACATTTGGTAATTTTACTAGTTTGGAGATACTAGGACATACATCCATTTATACAACAAATATTAATTTAAAATCTCCTTTTTTCCTTAATATAGTATTGTGGAAACTTAGGGAAAATGTACTTAACCTGGGGAATCTATGTTTAAAATAATATAAGTTTAATACAATTCTGGTATCACTTCCATAGAAAGTGATTTAAAATCTTGTTAAGATAAAATTTTTCCAAACCATGTGTTAATATTTACTCTAGAGAATTTATGTTATTTTTTATTTGCTGGAACATGTTTACCCACAGAATAAGAGAGTGAAAAGTAATATTGTATATATCATTGCTTTTTTACAACAAGCATTTAGTGAGCACTTCCAGATTCCAAGATTGCTGACCTCTGAAATACAAAGAAAAGTAATATAAGGCACTGCCTTCAAGAAGTTGACAGTGTATTGGGAAAATTAATAGTTTCCCAAGTCTACATAATCTTTTATTGATTATATCTCTTACTCATTTTTGTTTGTACTATTTTGGATGAAAATACTGAGTTTCCGGAAGGTCACATTATTTACCCCAAGTTGCACAGTGGCAAAACTAAATTTAAGCTGAGGTCTTATGACTATGAGTCAGGGTAGCATTCATTAAAATTTTGACCTGAATTCACTTCCCAACGTGAAAGCCCTGAGGAGATTAAAACCTGTCTTTTCTCTGATTCTTCAATGTAGAAAATCATGTAGCAACAATGACAAGTTCATTCCTGATAAAGATTGTTGTCTTCAATGTCCTGCTTTCTTCATCTTTTAAAATTCATCTCTTGAGTGTTTCCTAACTTTTCAGATGTGAGTGTGGGGTGTGGAAGCAGAGTCAATGTCAAGTTATCCTAAAAACTGTAAAATAACATGGTGCTGTGGTAAAGCCCAGAGTGGATTATACAATTATGAAGGTACTCTGAAGCCCAAGTAGATAAACTAGATTACTTATTAATTAATCCTATTTTGTGGAATAGATGTGTTTGAGTGTTAAACTTTCCTGTTGATGCAAAAAGTTTGTTTTCTAGTGGGTCTAAGTACATTCAGGGTCTTGCCATGCCAGTTTCATTCCCTTGACACTGTCAATGACAGTGACTAATGGTTTCACCAAGAAGGTGAAAAATGTTAGTATTAACAATTTATGTCTGAGAGAAAGACAAGTAAAACTAATTTTGACCAATAAAAGTTTCCATACACATACCAGAAAATATATAATAGAAATTAACTTGTCAATAGGCCTGTCTAGCATAAGTTTAGAGAATGATGGATTTCAGCTCATTATAAAGAATGTTTCCAATAATTGTTATTTACCATGAACAAACATACTCATCAGGAATGAGGTTCTTATGACTGCTGAAATAAAGGTTATTTGAAAACGTGTTATATTATGGGAGAAAGGATCCCCGCATATGATAGAAATTGGAATAGATGATCTCGAATTATCCATCCATCCTTCTTTTCTAAGTATTTTCCTAGGTTGGCTTTTTGCCCTTACTCCTTCCTTAAAACAGGTAAATGTGCATCTGGAAAAGGCAGACTAAATAGAAAAAGGAAATAAAGAGAGATGAAAGAAAGAGGAGGAGAGGAGAAAACAATGGAGGAGGAAAGTAGGAAGGCAGTATGAAGATAGATGGGAAATTAGGAAAGAGGATGCATAGTAGGAAATCTAAGAAGACTTCGTTTTCTATAGTAGGAATAAGAGGACACAATGACCAACATCTTCTAAATACACCATAGACGATTTTTAAGCATCATAAAAACACTCTGTTAGGAACTTCACCACGTGAGGGGATTAGACAGTTCTTTTCAAGATGGCAGAGTGATCATAGCCACTCAGCCTGGCCTCTTACACGTTCACTCCTGCCTCCATGGCCTGTCCAGAGTACAATGAGAAACAGTGCTCCAGTTCAAATTGCCTGTTTGTGGATAAAGCTACAAACTTCTGTACACAGCCAGTAGCTTGTTTTCAATTCTCCATGCTCCAACATTGTCTCTTGCGCTCTTGTTCTTTTCTTTCCTTTTTTTTTTTTTGGTGCATGAGTTCATGGGCTGGGAATCAAACCTGGGTTTCCCACATGAAAGACAGGCATTCTAACCACTAAACTACCCAGGCACTCTGCCTTTTCATTTTTAATACAGTGCTTTCCTCCTGGCACTAACTTCATTCCAGGGCAATTCAAATTCTCTATTTGGGTATTTTTCCAGAGTGGAAGGCAATTAACTTACATTCCTTTATACTTGACTTGGTGCTTTCTACCTTTTTCTGGGGCTGGACTTGATCTTCTGACCCATCTGTATTACTTTCCTAAATTCAATATGTGTATTTTTGTCAGAGGTCTAAAGAAATTTGCTCATAGTACCTAGGTTCATCCAACTCTAACGGGAATGCATGCAAGCTTCTGCAAAACTTTCTTGGGACAATGGAGGTAAAGAAACTCCTTCAGTAAGAAAGTCAACATTGAAAATAATCTTTGTTGGGGATTGAATCACACCCACAGAACTTGAACATACCTTGTGTGGGAGACATGATTCAATCTCCAACAAAGATTATTTCCATTGGCAAATATGACCTTTGAAGGTGCTATGAATTAAGCTGTACCCAAACTGAATGAAGATAGGCCTTAATCCAACATGGCTGAAGTCCTTATAAGCAAAGAAAATTGAACACGTAAAAAGAAGTCACAGGAGAAGCAAGAATCTGGAAGTCAGTGGAACCCTGAAAAGATAGGAGAATATGCCACCATATGCAATGCTGTGTGACAGAAGCCAAGAAACTCTAAAGATTGCCAGCCAGCTAAAAGATATTGACCCCAGGAGGAAGCAAACCTTTTATTCTCTGAAACCATGAACCAATAAATCCCTGCTATTAAGCCAATCCATTATATGGTATTTGTTGTAGCAACCAAGAAACTAAAACAATTTTTATTTTTTATTTCTCCTGCAAGAAAAAGTAGTCCATTGATTTGTAAGATGCTGAGTCTAAAGAAACTTTGAAAGAAATAAAAGAACATCACAATTGTTACTAGAATTTTCAGTCACTTAATTTTGCTCACCCTTTATTTCCAATAGTTAAAAATTGTATATGTGACATGCCATCCTGAAGGAATGTATTCCCTGGTTATCCTATATATTACACAGGGTATAGGAAGGCTGCCTTTTTTACCTCCACCAACATAAGAATTGCTCCAGCAATTTTTTCTAGAATTATTATTTTTCAACCTGTGGTTTTTCCTTTTAACCTTTACTCATAGAGCAATAATAACTCAGCCTCTCTCTTCAGAGGTAATCAAATATGAAAAATTACTCTGATATGTTGCTGTAAACACAAGACAAAATATGGGAAGTTTTGATATGTTTCATAATATCTCTGAATTTTGGCACTTTGATAATAATAATGAAAATTAGCAAAGATGTCAAGAGTACTAAGATATTTAAATTTGAAAGAAAATACTATTATAATTGATATCTTCTAAACTAGAATTGAGAGTTTGCTTCTGTATATGAGAGAGTAGCATGTAGCAATGAAATCATCCTGAGGAAAGTAAACAATATTGTTTTCTATAGAAAACCAAAGGAAAGCAAACAAACAAAAATCACTCACTTGCTTGTAGTCCTTAGAGAACAGTAAAGAAGATATTTGGGAGAACTTGACCCAAGAGGAAAGGAAATTCCATCAAGGTGTGTTCCACATTATTAGTCTTTATGTTTTCTCTCTGTACATTTTCTGATTCTCAGTGATCGAGACAGAGGCTTAAATAGGAAGCAGTAGCCAAGAGTTTTGGAAATCTCACTGGGCTGTAGATAACAAAACTGGAGTTCAAGGAAAGCAAGGCAACCATGAGTTGAGAGGGAAAGATAATGGAGGAGGCTCATTTCAGAGGAAATATCCTCATATTTTATGGGCATTTTTTTTCCTGGAGCATCTGCCAACTTCTGAAAAGCACAAATTTGGCTTGAGACACTGAGAAACCAACCACAAAGCAGAGGTTTTGTTCATTTCAGAATGCTGGAGAAACAATTTTATTAAATCTGATCCCATCTAGAAGGAGGGGCTCTGGAAAACATATCCAGAAATAAAGAGGAAAAGAAAAGACAACAGAAACAACCCCATAAGAGATTGGTTAAGGTTTTATGTCTAATATACAGTAGTTAGCATGTTCAAGCAAAGAGGAAAGTATTTAGAATTTGGCAGGAGAACTAGAATCTCTGAGAAGTAATTATAATTTTAAAAGCAAAAATGAATCAATTTACATCTACAGGACTGGGGATTGGGAATCGAACATATCTTTGGGTGAAACTTTTGGAGATTCAATCCATAACAACTTCTGAATAATCCATGGATTAAGAAAGAAACGTTATAAACCCATGGGATGTAGTTCAACCTGAGCTTAGTGGGGAGTTTACAGGTCTAAATGCTTTTAATTGAAAAGAAGAAATACTTAAACATCATGCTATATGTCATTTCAAGAAGCTAGAAAAAGAACAATAAATTAAATAGATAAAATGAAATACAGAAAATAATACAATTAAATCAGTAATGAAAAAATAATGATGCCAAGTTGGCCAGAGCAGTGGCAGACCACATCATAATGATTATTTTAATAAACTGCGGTAATTGATAGGAGAAGTGATTCAAGATACAAGTGAGAAGATGAGGGTTTGAAGCTGGATCATACCCCATCTGTCTGGCAATAAAGGCCCAAACACTTAAGTGGGTGGAGCACAGTTAGGCTTATAATACAGTGGTGGACTGATATTGACACGTTTCAGTGCTGGTGAAGTGGAAGAAGATGTACTGGTTAATCAGAACATTAGTTATTGAGATGTATGGAAGAAATGGTAGTAATAAGGATAGAATGCTTGCCTGGCTTTTGATAAGTGCCACTGATAGATATTCCACAGAAAGTTAAAGAACTGAGAGGAGTACAGGACAACTGAAAATCAGGTATGAAGGCCTCTCTGCAAAAAGAGGTAAAGAAAGCCAGGGATCACACCAAAGACTTAATAATCAGAGAGGTCAGACTTCAAAGATGGTTCAGTGCCCACCAAATCTATTCTGTTTGTCAAGGTCAGGGTTCTGGTAGGGAAAGTCGTGGACTTTGACATAATGGGATAGAGACAACTGAATGGATGCCATGAAACTTTTTGGCTTTTCAGAAATGTGTGACCCTTATGTGATATAGAAATGACACCCCCTTTCCCAATAAGAGCTAGCATGCCCCACTTCCAATTTCCCATGTCAGAGGACAATCCAGGGGCACTTTCTTTCAAGTCAACAGGTGTGCCTGTCAGGATATGCTCCCACCTACTGTTATGGCTACTACTCCTGTAGCTGTAGCTCCTTAAGTTATATTTCTTAACTATTTAATTATACTGCTTAAGAATATAGTTATACTCCTTAAGTTGTAGCATAATATAATTACTATCTATAGCCCAAAGGAGCTGCAAGATCTAGAGAGTAAGAACTGGAGAAGTTTGAGTGGGGCTGGATTCTGAGGAAGCTTAATCAAGGGACCAGATATATAATAGGATATATAAGATTTTATTGACTTGGGATACTCTTTTGAGATGGAGGATTTAACACCTAGACAAGGATCCCAAGAGAGGAGGCAGACTTTGTGTGAGGATCCCAGAAGCACGTAAAAAACTATGGCTTCCAAAATCTAAACTATAGCACGTAATCTGACTCAACCTGTCTAGATAGCTCATTAAGCAACAAAACATACAGTTGTCTCTATCCCGTATGTCCCATATGTCAGATGAAGCCCTCAATGTGAATGAGGGCTTATAATTCTGTATAGCTTAATGTAATACCCAGATACATCCCAGAGTATGTTGGGCAGATAATTCAGAATTATTGGTAAAGTCCCTTGAGGGACTGGAGAAAAAAATACGAAACTATTAAAATTTACCACCGGGAAAACCCCGGATACTGTCTCAAACATTAGGGACTCCCAAGTTAATGGGCCAAGCCCTTGATCTTGCTGTTTGCTCTTATGAAGCTTTTTTTACTATAGCAGAGAAAGTTAGCCTACCTATGGTGATGCCTCAGAGTTACTTCCGGAAAACCTCTTTTGTTGCTCAGATGTGGCCTCTCTCTCTCTCTAAGCCCAATTCCGCAAGGGAAATAATTACCCTCCCCCCATGTGGGACATGACATCCAGGGTGTAAGCCTCCCTGGCAATGTGGGACATTATTCCCAGGGATGCACCTTACCCTGACACTGTGGAGTCAACAGTGCCTTCCTGGCCCAAAGGGGGAAAAGAAGTGTGATAAATTAAGGTATCAGTGGCTAAGAGAGTTCAAATAGAGTCAAGGGGCTATTCTGGAGTCTACTCTTATGCAAACTTCAGCTAGACATTGCATGGTTTGCCAAACCCCATCCATAACCATTCATGTTAACCCTAAAGAACACCTACAGCTCTATTTGAGATTCTGCAAAAGTTTCATGCACTAAGATTACTTTCCAGAAACCTACAACCTCCAGATGGTTCCTAAGCCAGATAAATTCTGAAAATAGATGGGCCAGCCTCTCCGTGAACGTCAACTAGTTCCATCCCCCATCCCATATTGTTGATACCCTTTCCAAACATAAAAAAATTAGAATGAGCATAGTCAACTACCCCTAATTATTGGAAGAAGGATCAAAGGAGAGGGAAGCGTTATGACAAAGAAGATGGGATTTAACAAATGAGTGTCTTGGAGCAGCTAGAAGGAAAAACCTGAAATTGTGGAACTGTAACCCTTGCTAAACTCTGAAATCTGTTCTATACGTCTTACAATATACTTTGAAATTTATTACTTTTTTGCATATGTGTTATATTTCACAATAAAAATGTTGAAAAAAAACAATGGTCCATTCAGAGTGAAGTTAAAAGGCTAGAATTATCACAGCAGACAGTGAAAGAAGGAATAAAAATGTTCATGGAAGTGGGCATGCTGAGATAAAGACAGCATAGGGGGACAGAAATTCTACCAGATGAATTTTTCCATAGGAAAACCTACAGAACATATCATTTGCAAGGGCTATGAGAAACTATCTGGTGAGAGGTTTAAGTGTGGCTTTACTTTGCAAGCCACAGATGTCAGCGGAAGAAATTATTTTAAAATGTGGCATGCTGATAGAAATAGGTATGATGGATACTGCCCACAGTATGCAAGGCAGGTGGTAGCATTTAACTATTAATGCCAAAAGAGTTGCAATTATCTTAATATCTGACAAGGTTGGAGGGGCAGGCATGGAATCTGACCCACAGAGGGGAATGGAGATAATTATGGAGCATGGCATCCCCATGGGCAAAATAGATAATCAGCAAAGGTACTATATAGCTCTTTCCAGCAGAAGACATCAAGGGTGGATGACCAGGAGTCTGAGGCAAGTGCACCAACAAAAATTCATGATCCCTTGTTCAGTTGTACAAATGGAGCTTATTTTTAGATCCAGGACACATTGCCTAAGGAAGAAGGAGTCCCCTAAGAAGAAGGACACTGTGGCATCACAGCAAGTGTAAACTGCAATGATTTCCTCAGTCCCCAAAGGAAATATATAGCCGATTATTTGGGTTAAGTAATAATCTTCGAAAAGGAGTTATTCAAGAATTTCAAAGACTATACATATCTGACTTGACATTGATCTATTGACTCAAAGCATCACTATGATTCCCCTGATAGATCTGAGTCATATGGGGCCAGGTAGCCTATAGAGTCTCAGTGAAATTCTGGCTTATAGTGCATCTCCTGGGTCTGTGTACTCACCCAATAGTCATTTCCTTGGTTCCAAATGTATAACCATAATACTTGGCAGTTGGTCTAACTTGCACATTGATTCTTTGACCTTTGAGGTAAGAGCCATTATCCTAAGGATGACCAAAATGAAGCCTCCACAACTACTTCTTAACTCTCAGTCAAGATAGTAATTCAAAAATAATATTGTAATCCTGGGTGATGGTGAAAATTAGTGCCTCTCTTACGGTGAATTTTCCTTCTTTATTCACTCCACCAATGTTTGAGGATCTCAAAATAGCACATGAGGTCTATTTAACATACTCCTTATAGGGAGTTCTGCTGTCAGTGTTGCCTCTCTTCGAACTACAACATGAATGATCTTTCTAATAAATCCCAATAAATCTAATCATTCAATTCCTCTTTCTCAAGATTCATGCCTGGCTTATGTATTAGTTAGGGTTCTCCAGAGAAACAGAAGCAATAGAAAATATGTATGTGTATAAACTGTATATATTTGTGTGTGTGTATGTGTGTGTGTGTGATATTTATGTCCTCTCTATGTATATACTGGCTTGTGAGATTTGGGGGACTGGGAGCTTTGAAATTTGAAGAACAGGCCACAGGCAGGAAACTCAGGCAGGATATTATTTGCAGTCTTGAGGAAGAATTTATTCATCTCTAAGAAATCTCAATTTTTGCTCTTAAAGCCTTCAACTTATTGGATAAGACCATGCACATTTTTGTAGGTAATCTCTTTACTTAAAGTTAACTGATTATAGATGTTAACCGTACCTACACAGTGTCTCACAGAAACATCTAGATCAGTGCTCGATTAGATAACAGGGCACTGTCCCCTAAACAAATTGATGTGTATCGTATCTAACTTCTGGATTAAGTAAACATAATCTGACACATTCAGACTTTTAAGAAGCCTCTCCCAACAATATCTCCTATGTGCTGCCATGGTGCCCTCTTTATATCTTTATAAACTCATATGGTAATATTTTGCTAGCTTGTTCATTCCCTCAATAATTCATACCTGTAGTGAAGTTATCTCTTAATTGCTTTTCCTCCTGGTATCTGACCTAGTACCTGATACATTTTAAAGTATTTAGTACACACATGACTGAATCGGTATCTTTAACAGTCCTTCACCCACATTAGAAATAAAATCTACAAAGGCTAATTAAATCTTTTTGTTGAATACCACCCAAAGACATAGTTGAGGGAGCTACCAGACCAATTATATTTGTTTTAAGGTTCAGTAGTTGGCTTTTTTTCTTTTGAAGAATTTACTTGTTTTCATAATTATTTTTTGGTATAGGCTACAGTAAAATTAGTTGTTATTCCTGAGGGCATAAAGAATGCCAGTGAATGATGTCAGGGACAGTTTTTTTCAGGGCAGAAAATACAGTACCACAGTTGACAATTCAGATGCAGATAATCCAGAATTGACTGCTATGGCAGTGCTGATCAATTATAGAAAGGCATGTTGATCTCCTCTGCTCTTCTGTGCAAATGACAGCTGCCAGGAAATTCATGCCAAATCATTACTCATTGAACATATATATAGAGCTTGTCTAATTTCTGACCACCTGACCGTGTCATGCAGTGGGATTTTCAATGTAGGTAGATAGAGTCAGCCCATACAATGCCTCAACCATTGAGCTTTATTCAGAAATTCATAGAAGAATCATAAATATTAGAAATAAAAGCACTTTTAGCAGTCATCTCAACATTTTATAGAATAGTGAAGTTGACCAAGATATATTTGGAATATTATCTGAAAGCCCACAATCAAGCAGTATCCAGAGCCCCCCACACTCCCCGAGTAAACTCTTCCCTGCTACCTTCTGCCTTCTTGATCCTGCTCTTCCTCCAGCCCCATACCCCATACTTGATCCTTCTATGAGTGGTATTGCCTTGAGGGTCCTCATGAGGCCTGATTTATGAAACTCAGAAAGTCAGTGTGCTGTAAAGCTGATCATAGAGGTAAACTCAAGGAAGTTGCCAGTTCAATTATGCTATGCTCCTCAATTCAGCCAGACTTCGTGTAAAGTTGCACAGAACAGATAGTTCCTCTGGGCATTTTTCTCTTTAGTTTTTAAATGTTTTTCATTTCCTTCTGGAAGTAAAATCAGATTCTCCTTTATAGGTCTTTGTTATAACTGTGCATTCTATTGAGGGTTCAGACAAAAAGGGTTAATTCTTTTAATATGCTTCTGTGAAGAAGTTTTGAGGAGCAATGAAAATGATTCTATTCTCAAATTATATAGAAATTTCTATACAACATGTTTCAATTGAGCGAACGAAAAGTAAGTTCAACTAGAATTATAATAATTATGACAGAACTTCAGCATATTCAGTTGAGTTCCTTCTCAACAAATATTTAAAGGCTTGCTATGTCCTTGAAAATATTTTTAATCTATAAATTAATCCAAAAGAATATTTCAATTTAATACTAGTCAATTTGTTTAAAATTAATATAAATATCAAAGTAAATTTTATTAAAGTTAGTATTTGTAAAACAATCATTTTACCTAAGAGGTTTATAACTACTTGATGATCTTAATCCTAAACTGAAATCCTTGAAATTGATCTCTGTTAGATTCTGCCACTTTCCTAGAATTATTTAAGTATTGATGTTCAGGGATATCTGTTTAAAAATTCTAAGAATACAATGATTCATTAAGAAATTAATTCCTGTTTTCCTTCTTTCTGACACTGTGGTCAGAATGGTCTGTTAGATTTATAGATTCACTTCTAAAGAGACTCTAAGTGTAAAAGAACTAGAGAATGTTTTTAGAGGTCATCTACACTGATAATTTCCAATGTTTATATTTCCCAAGGTTTGTCTTTAAAAAAATAAAGAATGCAGTCTTTACATGTGATCTTGGCCTCCAAACCACTTAAAACTCATCCTTGAATAGTTTCCCTAAGAAGCCACCCAGCCATCTGCGGTCCATGAAATTTCCTGTGAAAACAAATTTGCACATGTTGGAGTCATTGGCTATTAAGATTCACTAAATTGCGAGCTACTGCCACTTGTAAAAAATAACTGGAGCTTGGGAGTTCTTTAGTGAACTTCATATATTTTCGAGTGGTCCCTCCACTGTGTCTCCCTTCTCATGAATATACCATGAGAGATTTTATAGTCATGTGATTTTGTAGGCTGGGAACTTTGAAGCCACCAGTGAACCATAGGTGCTAATACTCCCACCTTTAAAGCTTTGCATTTGTTTAAGGTTTAGCTTATTAGCCCACATCATGCAGTAGTGCTCTTCCTCAACACAATATGACTGTTTCACAGTGGTGCCATATTTCTGTAGTGACGCAAGACCGAGTTGGCACAGAAGCATCATATACAGAACCTTCCAGCTTTTTAAGAATAAATTAGACATGAGCGTGTAAATAGGGTCTGCCCCATCCTGAAAGTAAGGCATGTAAATCAGTCTTCACCTCAATCCTTAAAATTCTTTGAGGTGTTCTTACATTTTAAATAATACCGAGGTCAACAGAGAAAAGCATGGAGTCACTGTCAATTTACCTGAAATTTTATTCTTTTTATTCAAATTAACTTTTTAAAGGAAATTAAAATCTGACTCAGTGTGGGGCTGTGACCCCTCTGTGTAGCTGAGGCAGAGGACTCCCACAAGTTGCCCCAGTCTGCATTTGTCCCCCAGGCAAGGATTAAGTCACCCATGGCTGTTTCCCTCAAGGTTGGGGAACGGGCACCAAGACTCATGGCTGGAATTACAATCTCTGTCCATGTTTTTTCAGACTCTTAGTCCCTCAATAATCTGGAACTTGAAATGTCCTCCCTGTCCTCAAGTCTCCAAATACTTGGTTCAGACAGTTTCTTCATTACTGCTTGCTGCTTTGGGGAAGATTTTGTGATTCCTTCCCTAATTTTCCATTTGGAAGTTCTTTTTTCCTGCTCTTTTGTCTTCTTCCTTCCCCAGCAGCTTGAGTCCTGCTATGGGTCCCTGTGGGCTTGGGTCTCTGTGTCTGGATATAGGCTGGGATCTGTCTCACTGCTGTGAGAGATTTTATTGTCTGGGTCCCTTTGGGAGATAGGAAGGATCCTGGCTGCTGCCTCTGGGTACTTCCCAAGCTTGTGGGACCAAGTGAAGGAAAAGGGATAGAACTGGCTAGTCTGGGGTAAAAGTTGCGTACCTGACATTTTTCATATGCTTTGATTTGTTTGTGGGCTCCTAATCAGTCTTTACCTTCATCAAGAGTTCTTAGAAAGTGAGCAAATAAAAGTCCTTTTTTTTTGCTGAAGCTCTTGGGAGAGGTTTTCAGTAGCTATCTAACATTGCCATGATGATGGCATCACCCCTAATTAACTTTTATTAATGAAGATTTCACTTCTACGTGGTACATTCCTAAAAGTTCTCTCATATAGAACACCTATCTTCATAGGAAGCTTTCATAAAATCTCCAAACTAAATCAGATCATTATATCTTCTAGTTTTCTTCTTAGCAATTATTATATTTTATAATTACATAGTGGTGTGATTATATGGTTAAGATCTGACTTTTATATTAGGCTCTAAGTTGCATTGAGGCAAGCATTTTGTTTAAGCATCGTAGATATCCTTAACACTTATTATAAGGATGCCCAGCAGACAATCAAGAGATGTTTGTAAATAGATATAAAAAAGAACAAATTATCTTTCCTATGGCAGCCTTGTTAACTGATAACAAAACTCTCACCCAATAGTCAAGACAAGGCTCTAGCATTTCAGCACAACCTTCCTAAGTCACTGTAGACAGACTGAAACTTATTTGCCATTCTTAACCCACTGCTCATTTAGAAAAGCACTCCCCAATCTTCCATCACGATAATTGCCACCTTGAGGGAATAACAGAAAAACGTATTCCCAGGTTCTGCCTTTTGATCTTCTAATTCAGGGAATCTGGGATGAGACCTCTATTATTTTTAAATGAGCACCAAGTAACTCATATTATCAGAGAAATTTGTGAACTGATATAGAAATGGTTCACAAATTTGCCTAATCATAAGTTTCACTTGAGAATTTGATTTAAAGACAAAAAATTCTTACCCATGTCCCAGGATTCCTGATTCTGAATTTCCAGAGGGAAAGATTTGAACATTGCATATTTAACAAACATCAGGAGATTCTGTTTCAGCAACACATATCTAGTCTGGGGCAGAGGTGGGGGAGGAAGTAAGCTATTTTTTTCTATATGTAAGCTCTGTTTTATGAAATTAGAGGCAGCATTAAAAAAACTTAAGTGGACCAAATCTAATCTTTAAAATCAGAAAAAAGTTCCAGATGAATATAAAAAGTTACAAAGTTAAAAAAATTAGATTGCCTAATATTTTATCCTTACTTTGAGTTATCTTTTTTAGAACTGATGGAGAGTTTGGAGATGAATTAGTGAAAGGTGTGTAGAAAACTAAGCAAGTGAAATGTCAGTTATTAATTCAGGAGAATTGAAAAATAATATAAGAAAAGAAGTGCTACCAAAATGTAATATAATCCTATAGAGAAGATGAGGTAGGTGGAACTGTGAGACTGAGAGACATGGAAGCAATTGAAATCATAATCTTCTATAGGGGGAAATGAATAAATAATGACTAAAGTTAAAATATCACTAAATAACAGTATAAATATAATTTTTAGAAACATGAAGAAAATTCCAATTAAAAAAATGAAAACAGCTTGAAGATTTCAGAATGTTTAATTCTAGGGTATAAGAAATGAGGGTGAGGGAGGAAAGAGAAAAGATGGGTTTTTTGGTGCCATAAAATTTGCCAACTTTAGACAAATGAGAACGCCTTTTAAATGACGATAGACCCCCACGATGGGCATTATTTGTTCAGTCTCCCTTGGGTTGGCACAGGCAGTTCCACAAGATCTGCTTCTCATGGCAGAGCATGCCATCCTGCACTGCAAGAACCTCAGAATCAAGACCAGAGAGAGTTCAGAGTCATGGTGACACAGAGTTTTCTCAGGGAAGTTGTCTGAAAATGTCTTTATTCTTTAGAACCAGTTTGTTCTCTGTCTCTAACCCTTATTCTTCAAACATTGATTCTTAACTATTTCCATAAAACATGGGCCTCTTTTATTTTTAGTTCATCTGAAAATAAGTTGGTTAATAGAGCTCTTGGAGGATTAAATTTGTTGCTATTCATGACATGATAAACTTTTCTCATTATAGTCTCTATTTCAAATTAGGCTGCTTATTATTTTTTTCTGGATTTTGACTAATCATGTATATGTATTTAATTCATATCCACTAAACGGTAAGCTTTTTGAGGGCATGGGCTATGTTTTTAATATATATTTTTTCCTGATATACTACTTCACTTAAATCATTGCCGAGACTGTAGTACTTTCCCATTAGTCGCTGGGGTCCCTTGAGAAGTTGAGAACCCTTATGTGATAGAGTGAATCACATACCACAATAAAAGCATGCTGTTATTCTTCATCTGCATTTTTGTGGGTGTGAACCCGTTTGTAAATAGGACCTTTTGGAGATGTTATTTTTAGTTAAGTAGTGGCCAAATTGAATCTGTGTCCATATTTAAAAATCCATACTATTGGAGGCCTTATAAAAGGTGGAAATTTGGAAACAGTCAGTCAGTAGAAACCAAAAACTAGAAGACAGAGAAGCCAAAGTTTAGAGAAAGTCACAGGACAAGTACATCACCATGTGCTAGAGAACGGTCATCATCAGAATGCTACTGACTCCAAATGTAAGTATTGCCTTGCTCACTTCTTGATTTTGGATTTCTAGTGTTCAAAACCATGAGCCAGTAAATGCTTGTTCTGTAAACATCTTGTTCAACAATCCACTGTGTAGTATTTGTCATAGAAGCACTAGTAAACTAAGACATCTTAGAAGGCCATTCTTGTACGGAATTCATGGCTTAGAAAGATCAATGCAAGTATAAAGCAGCCATCAGAAATGGTCTCTGTTCTGAAATGGACATCTACTGTGTCTTAGTTATTCTACTCCCTAGAAGACCTATACTCTAAGAAAATCTTCCATTTCTTACCTCTTCGTCTTGAGAAATTTCTCAACCCAGCTTTTTAGAGGTTTTATTGAATGTTAAATATAAATCACTGCAAAATATGGTGGCTTAAAAAAAAGTACTTATTTTACACAAGTCCACAGATCAGCTCATTGGCACTATTAACCTTGGCTAGGCTCTCTCCCATGGTTTGGGTATCAACTCTCTGTCAGTTTGCCTCGGATTCCTTCAACTCTTCTCGAGGTGGTGCCTCATGCTCCAGCAAGCTAGCCCAGGATTGTTCTCTTGGTGTGAAAGGGTTTCAAAAGAGTAAGCAGAAATGAACAAGGTCTCTTGAGACCTAGACTCAAAAGTTGCATATCATTACTTCTGCCATATTCTATTAGCCCAAGAAAATCAGAAGATCAGTCCATATCAAGCTTCACTCTAATGGGCTAAGCTGCAAAGTCACACTGAATAAGAAGTGAATATAAGAAGGCAAACAATTGAGACATTTAAAAAAAATGTTACCATCCCCCCAGTGCCACCTTCTCTCCTACCACTCACTGCTTGCATTTTTATGATAGGGTATAATTGGCATACAATAAACTGCTCATATCTCAGTGTATAGCTTTATACATTTAGATGTATTTCCACATTCCTGACACCATTACCACAATCAGGATATTGAATATATCTGTCACCTGAAAAATTTTCATCACCCTTATAATCTCTACTTCCTATACATCCCATCACACACAGACATCCACAACTTAGTTGATTCAGTTTTTTAGTTGCAAACATTGTAATAGATGTGTAGAGATGTCTCACTGTACATTTAGTTTGCATTGTTCCTAATGATGAATAATTTGAGCACCTTCTCCCATGCTTATTTGGCAGCTATACATCTTAGTGAATTGTCTGTTCAAAATCTTTGCCCACATATTATTTTATTTCTAATTTTGTTCCTTGTTGTGAATTTTGAGAGTTCTTTGATTATTCTAGTTAAGGATCTTTTTCAACTATGTGATTTTCAAGTATTTCCCCCTGGTTTGTGACTTTTCTTTTCATTCTTTTAACATTGTCTTTTGACAATGTTACTTTAATGTTAATTTAATGACAATTTATCAAATTTTTCCTTGGATATGTTAATTTTAGTGCATGCTTTATGTAAGAAATCTTCCGTAACTCAATATCATGAAGATTGTCTCCAGTTTTTGTCTAGGAATTCTAGTAGTTTTAGATTTAGATTTAAGTCTATAATCCATTTTGATTTAATTATTGCATATGATGTGAGGTATGGATTGAAGTTCAATTTTTTTTGTATGTGGCTATCCAGTCATCCCAGCATTATTTTTTAAAAGACTGTTCTTTCTCCAATGAATTGCTTTTGAATTTGTGGAAAATCAGTATTTACATTCTCTAACATATTCCACAAGTCAATTTGTCTATCTTGATGACAGTATCACACTTTCTTGATCACTGTAGATGCTGTGATACTTACTGAAATCAGGTGGATAAGTCATTGGATGCTGTTGTTTTTCAAAGTTATTTTAACTGTTCTTGGTCCTTTGAATTTCTTTATGACTATTAATGTTATATTGTCAGGTTCTATGAAATAGTCCACTGCATTTCGATTGAAATTAGATGCCCATGGTTTATTAGTGAAGAATTAGTATCTTTAAAATATTGAGTCTTCTGATCTATGAACATGGAATGTCTCTCCATTATTTCCTTTATTTATTAATTACTGTCAGCAGTGCTTTGTAGTTTCAGTGTCTAAGGTCTTGACATTTCCATCACATTTATCTGTAAGTATATATTTTTTATTTTGTTACAAATGCTATTTTATTTAATTTCTGATGGTTCATTGCTAGCACATAGGAATCCAAATTAGTTGCGTATATTGATCTTGCAGCTTGCAAACTTGCTAGGTTTACTTATTAGTTTAATATTTTTTTTGTAAATACCAGTGGATTGTCTACATAGATTATTATATTGCCTCCAAATAAAGATAATTTTACTTCTTCTTCCTTGTACTATTGTAGTATTGTACTTCCTTGTACTATTAGACTTCCAATACACTGTTGAATACGAGTAATGAAAGTATCTTATTCCTGGTTATATGAGAAAATCATTCAGTCTTTTACCAGTATTTGTGATGCCATGTATAGGTTTTTGTAGATGTCCTTTATCCAGTTCCCTTCTTTCCTTAGTATGCTTAGAGTTTTTATCAGGAATGGACTTTATATTTTAACAGATTTTTTTTTTCTACATCTATTGAGATTTCCTTATGTTGCTCCTTTTATTCATTTGTTCTTATAGTTAATTACATGGACAAATGTTCAAATGGTAAATCAGCATTGAATTCTTATGATAGTCTCTACTCGGTAATGATGCGTTATTCACATTATTTATTTTTTATTGCATTTACTAAGATTTGGTTGTGAATTATTCCATCTATGCTCATGAGATATTGGTCTCTTTTTTTTTTTTTTCCTAATACTATTTTTACTGGTTTGGATGTCAGCATAATGCTGGCATCTTAAATGATTAGTTAGGCATTCTTTCCTTTTCAGGTTTTTGGATAAAGTTACATAGAATTGTCACAATCCCTTCTATCAATTATTGAAAAAGGGATATCCTAGTTTGCCAGAGTTGCTATGACAAATATTATATGAAGAGTTGACTTTAACAGCAGAAATTTATTGGCTCATAGTTTTCGAGGCTATAAGTCACAAATCATGGTGTCAGCCAGACCGTCTCTTCTCTAGGAGTCAGTAGCATAGTTGTGGCAATCCTCCACCACATGGCGATGTCCTTAGTCTCCTCCCGTGGCATTCTCTGACTTCTAGCTTCTCTGTCTTCTGGTTTCTCTCACTGTGTCCAAATTTCCTCTCCTTATAAGACCTCCAGAAATATGG
Source organism: Myrmecophaga tridactyla (assembly GCA_004026745.1). NCBI lineage: Eukaryota > Metazoa > Chordata > Mammalia > Pilosa > Myrmecophagidae > Myrmecophaga > Myrmecophaga tridactyla. Next base: position 73,920 of record PVIY010003986.1, on the reverse strand, counting down.
ATTAAGTCCCATCCTGAATAAATTTGGCCGCATCATAACTAATAATAGCATATTCAAAAGGTCTTATATACAAATAAGTTCATATCATCCGGAATCTGGATTAAGTTAAAAATCATGTCTTTTGTGGAGTAAATGATTGATTCCCCCCAAAAGATGTTGAAAACTCCAACATAGTTGGATTTTTTTTTCCTTGCATTTTGTTTCTTAGTTCATGGATTCTGAATTTCTGTTACTGGTTGTATAAACTTTTAGGATTTTTATGTCTTCTTGATGAATTGAGTCTTCTGGGTCAGAAACAGGCAATATCCCTTGTTTTATACGAGCTTCACACATTGTTCCCTCTGAAACTTCTTGGTAGTTCTCTCCTCAGTCTCAGATAAATTTCTCATACCCATATGTGCTATTCAGTTCCCTCCTAAAAACTTGATAAATACTCTATACATATCTCTAGCGTTTTCTCTCTTTGCAGCTGTCTTCTCCCTGGCATTCTACCCTGAAATCCTAGTTGCTTTAGCCTCTGAAATCTCAGCTGTCTTCTAAACTCATCAAGAATGCAAGACTCTGCCTGTTTACTTTCTGGTACACTCTCGCTCTGTGCTCATTCTCTCTTTTACTCCCTCTCCACCTCCCTTTGATGCCAGTTGTCTAATACCTTGAAAATATTTGTTTCATACATTTGGTCTAATGTCTAATTTGTAGTTGTTTCAGGTGGAAAGTTAAATCCAGTCCATGTTATTCCATCTTGGTCGGAAATGAAAGTAAGTTTGGGATTTTTTCTATCAATCTGCCACAGAGGTACATTGATTGGTCTCAACAGTAATTCTTTATGTATTTTTCCATAGATAAAATAAACAAAAGTTTCATCTAGTGCCTGATACATAGTAAGGGCTCAAAAATAATTTCCTGTTTTGCTCATTACAATGATTTTGATGAGATATTATTTATCTATGATGCATGCTCTGATCTCTTTTAAGGGACATTGAAGAATAGTTTACCATCTCTACTGTAAGAAATATAAATACCGCTTTTACAAAATTTTACCTAAAAACACTTCTCCAGGAGCCAGATCATGTCTTGTTTCTCACTGAGGTAAATAATCTCTGACACTTGGTCACAGCTGAGATTTCCAGGACCATGTACACACTGTAGTGCCAGTGACTGATCTTGGCCTTCTCAGCTGCTGATCCAAAGGAAAAAGTGGCACCTGCGAAGTAGTAGAACAGACACCAAGGATAAATGAACACAGTGGAACAAAGGAAGGGAGAAAAACCCCAATACTAGTTCCAAATGATCTACATGGAGGGGTTCATTTTGTTAATTGCTGAAAGATTGTGCCAGGGAACTTTCTTCTATTTTTCTGTTTTCTTCCCATATTCCACTTAATTTCACAAACATTACTGTGACAACTATTCAATTGAAGGTCTTGTTATATGTGCTGAGGGGATATATGGAATAAATTAGATGTAGTTTCTATTCTTAAAGAGCTTAGAGTTTATTAGGAGACTACAACAAATGTACATTTGAGTCTACATTTGTTCATTCAAAAAATGTTAATGGCATTCTATTCTATGACAAGCACTGTTATAGGTTATAGAGATATCTAAAGGTGGGAAAAGTTCTTGCCTGTAGAACTTTCATATTTGATGGAAAATTGACCACAGATGAATGATATTGTTATGTTATTTAGAAGAGGAGCAAACAGTATACTACAAGAATATCAAAGTTAACAGCCCCAAATGATTGGATTCAGTATTCCTTCTCTTCTTGGAGTTCACTAATTTTAGAGAGCTGTTACAAATAATTTTTTGTTTCCTATTTTTCTTAAATGTAACCCTGTATGTACAGGTAGAGAATGGGACTAATATTTATTAATCATCCATTATGTATTAGATCTTTTCCAACAACATCTTTTTTAATCACTCAACAATCCCGTAAGGGATCCTTTATTGTTCTATTTTATCAATTAGAAAACCAAGTTAAAGTACCTTCCCAGGGTTACCTAGCAGGTAAAAGAAATTGGATTCATGTATAATATTCCAAGCTTTAAAATGTATATAAATAACCATTGATTATAATTTGATGTCTAGATGAAAACTCTTGGCATCCAAGGATGATCAATCTGATATAATAGGTATCAGAAATTCAAAAAAGGTTTTGGGTAAACTCATTTAGTCTCATTTACTAATGTCCAGGAGGGTGGAGAATCATCCTAGCCTTGACACCTTCCATCTTGCATTTCAGGCTTCAGTGGACTAGAGTAACTTCTCCCACTCTTATCTTAGAGATTTAGGGTATACCTTCTAGTTAATAGAACCCAGAAAAGTAGAACCAGAACAATAGGGTCTGTCCATTTAGTTCAGATTATTCTCAGGGAGAGGAGGATAAACCTCACTGAATGAGGCGAAAAATGTTTAAGACATTTGTCCACTGTTTTCTTATCAGTGTGAGTGTTCTTTGCTTTAGCTGGCTTGCAGATACTGATTTGCTACTCAATGGTAGTGCTGTCCTGGAGAGCACTGAGCAGTCAGTACTCAGTTGACAAGATCCTTCCCTAGCAAAACTTGTGCAGGGATAGTTTATAGTAATTGTAATGACTTTATATTTGATTTTTGTGGGAACAGGCTAGTGAAGAGTGTCTTTGTACCACCCTCCTCTATTTCAGTAACATGCATTTGCTGGCCCTTCCATTATCTTCCAGGTTTAGCCTTATAATCACGGGGAAATAAGGTGCCACCAGTGTGGAATAATTAGAGATACACTTTATAGGAACCCCTGCCTCAACATTATATAATTCTTCTACTACTCTGTTAAGAATGTCACTATCACAATATCATTTCTTTGAGTGATACCTTTGGGGGCTCTCAACTAAAATGTAAAAATATCCTTGGAGGGCTGTGCAATGGTGGCTCAGAGTTCTTTTCTGCCATGCTGGAGACCCGGGTTCCATTCCTGGTGCCTGCCATTGAAAAAAAAAAATGCTTGTAATATAAAGCACACTTTTTCTTGCTATCATGAGGTGAATTGATAGTGAGTATGAAAATGCTAAGAAATTGTAATTTTAATGGAAGAAGATGGGGATAAGGGATATATAAGAAAGGAACTCCCGGCATTTTTAGAAAGTCACAGTGGGTTAGTGAGATAAGGGAGGATAAGTGGACTACAGAGTGGGTGAGTGGGGTGCCCAAAGAGGAAAGTGTCAAAGAAGTGCCTTGATTATGTTCTATTTTTCTCAAATGTATCCCTGTGTCTACTAAACTGATGCATATATTGTTGAATAAGGCATGTGCATCCATCTTGAATACTGGCTTGTTGCTGATGGGCCTGATCTTTCAATTATATATACAAGACGCATATTAAGAATCAAAAGATCATTGATATGGATTTATCTTGAAAAAGGCGATAGACTATGTAAGGCATATTTTACTCAACATGTCCGTTGAAGAATTAAACTTGTGTTGAAATGTAAATGAAATACAATTAAGCGTTGCACTGGGAACCAAAGGTGATTATATGGTTTTCTAACTAAAACCAACCACATTAATTTGAAATAATGCCTGCAATGCCATTCAATCATACTCTTATACTCTTCATTTAAGAAAATAGGATGTTATAATACTGTTTTAAACCAAATGAACAAAAATATAAGGGTAGAAAAAGTAAAAAGGTAAACAATATATGAATCATGTGAAAAATACTTGAATTAATTCATTGTTCTTGTGTCAGGGAAATAAAAATTCTACAAGCATTTTTTTAAACCTAACTATTCTTATAATTTGATATAATGTTACCATGTCATGAAGAGAAGCAAGTATAAATAATCATTTTGTGAAAGATTGTTATAGATGAATATGTTGTAAATAAAGCAAGGTTAAAATATATTTAATTCTTGTTACTGCCTCTCAAAAGTTCTGTGGGTCAATTGCATCCAGACAAAACTTCCAATTATCTGACTCCTTATCCAAGCTCAAACACAAGATGTTCAAAAGTCTCGGCATCCTATTGCTGCTCTATCTCACCATCACTTCTCATCTTCTTATTTCCAGTCTAACCTATCCCTGGCCTCACTTATCTCCTGATATCTGATAGGCCTTGGAACATGTGAAGACCACATGTCTGTGTGGGAGTTTTTAACAGATTTTTCAGTTAAAATTCCATAAGATTCTTTTTCACGGAGTCAGTGAAATCCCTTAGTTTTTCCATTCTTTATGTATCTACTTTCACCCCCCACCTCTCTTGTGACTTTATTGAAGTTTGAAAAATTTGAAAACAACAGTATTTCTCATTTCTACCTAAGACAATGTCAAAATATCTTTCTGTAAACATGTGGATGGACAAAAATAGACATTTATTCTAAACTAAATGAATGGTCTTCCTATAGGCAACAAAATCCCTTTAAAAAATTAAACTGTCACAAACATAAACTCTTTTATCCTCAAAGAATAGACATAAGTTTTATATTCAGCATTTCTTAACCATGATGCCTGTGAACCATCAGCACAAGAAATAAATCTTTCTGAAGATCTTAAAGTAAAATATGGACAAATAACCATGGTAGGTTAAATTCATCTTTGCAGCTGTGTGGATTGTTTCTATAGACTTTGAGTCTGTATTAGGAGTTTAATGTTATTCAATCTGTCTCATGAAAAAACAAATATCTGTTGCAGATATTCAATTCAACTTTTTTCTTAGAGGTGATAGACTAAGTACAAAATGAGCAGCAGACAGACAAAAATATCACAACCTTAACTTTTAGCTATTTAAGGGGACGGAAACAATAATTGTATTTGCAATACCTGATCAAGTCTGGAAGATGCTGCTTTTATTCTAGGAAGAATGCAGGCAAACTCAGAGTCAATAAAGTGGGAGAAGATACTGACAGAGTTTCTAAGAAAAGAATACCTTAGCTCTTAACAAAAGAAGTTCCTCTGGAGAATATATTCAAGGTCCTGGTTCTGCTATTGTCAGAGCACCTGTAGAACATTTTGTGGAATTTTCTACAAGCACAGACTGTGGCTGCTTAGTTTGGTTTCTGATATCCCATTCTTGGTACTATGTAGGATAACTAGCACATCTCAGGACACTGGTAAAGGACAAAGTAGACAATAGAAAAATGAAATGGCATTCCTCAAACTGCTTTATGGAAAAAAGAACAGCTGTTTCAAACTATTCACATCCTAGATAAAATAGGCCAAAATAAGAGCACCAAGAGGAATTTCAAGGAAGCCCCACAAACAAATGATGCATTGTTGCATTGTTATATAAATAGTAAGAATGCCAGGATAGTAATCCGAGATGGGGGAGGAATTGTTATAAATTCACGTGTATGAATTGCGTTTCACTCCTGCACTGCCCAGTGGTCAGAGCCCACTAGCGTCCGTCCTGGAGATCGCGCTCTGAGGGAAAGCAGGAGTCCAGCTCCCTTCCCTCTGTTCTGCCTTTGGAAGTCAGTGTCCCCTGCTGGCCCATACCCCGGTGTGTCAGTAGATGGCAGTATGCTTGAATCTAGTCTGTGGTAGGTAAAAGCTTTTTCGCGTTCTCCAAGAAAGTTAAGTTTTGAAAGCTGTGAAGCAGCATGGGGTCTAGTGCGTGGGCCAGGAGATGTGATCTTTATTTCTGGCTTTACTTTTGAATAAATGTGTTTAAATAAATAGAGACCAGCCACTTCACTTTTGTATTCCTTGGTTTGCTGAACTTGAAATTAAACAAAATAGTCTGCCTTTTCCCATCACTCTCAAAGGGACACTGTGGTTAATCAGTCTTCAGAACCATTCATAAAGAAAAAGACTCTTTATGAATTTTTTATGTTGTTTATAAGAGGGTGGCAAAACCAATCTGGATTGTTCATCTAGGACTGGTAGTGTATGGACAGAGAGGCGATTGGCAAGAAGGTCCTTTGTACTTCGGTGCTATATAATACTGGTGTATTTTGGTTGTAAGTAGCAGCATTGACTCTCTGAATGCAAAATAACTCGCATTGCTTGGAATTAAAATGACTTCCTCCCTGACATGGAATTTGACAATTATGGAATGAAGTCAAAAGGCCCCTGGCAACTTCCGATTTAAATATCAGCGGTTCACTGCAAGTACAGATTCAGTCACGTACAATAATTTTCACTTTTGCCTGCTATTCAAGAGGAGAAATTTCATTTTAACTCTTCACTCCAGAGTAGGGACTATGATAAATGTGAAATAAAATTATAAATACAAAAATAGCATTGAATGATGCTTCTTCCACTGTGGCACTGCTGCACTAGGTCGGGGGAACCGCTTCCATCTGAAATTAGAAGCCTCAACCTACACACAATTGCAGATGTATGTCATCAGAATGGATCATAACAAGATGATACTGGGACAAGACAAACTATGGCATCTGAGCCATCAACCTGTCTCTGGTCATGTTCACAGATAACCTTATCAGCAGGTGCTGAGAAGCTGGCAATGTGGAACAAAAAGGGAAAGGAGCAGTGATACTATATGAGAACAGGTGGCTCCTGATGACATAGGGGTACAGCATGTCTAAGGCAGGTTCCTTTCTCATTCTGCCTTCCTGGAAGCGAGAAATTGTGTTGTGTGGCATAGTCAGGAACATAGCAAGCATATAAAATGTAAAATTACAATACTAAATGGATATGATGGCTTGAACAATATCATACTATCATTTCTAGATAGCAGCCATTTAGTACATAGACAAACATTTGAGGTGAATTCTTGGTATATAATTACTAGGAAAAGCTGTGCTAATATCAGAATCCCCTGTCAAAATGTTAGTAAAGAATTAGGCTTTTGTGGAAATCTCTTGTGCAATAAATATAGATTTTAGACAAGTGAGTTTTGTGGTATGTCATCTTATTTGTTAGACATGCCTCACTAGTTAGATGGTGGATGGCTTGCTGGCTTGAATGTGATGAGGTTAAGTTTTTAATTTAAATATGCATTAGCATTAAAATATGTTCAAGAGAATGTCACGTCAACCTCAACTTCAAAGTACCAATTATGTTGTTTGGCTTCTACTTTTGACACTGTTCTGACTAAACTGATATCTGCAGCTCAGAATTTCTACAATGCCTCAGACCTCAGTTTTGTAATATATTCTATTTAAAGTAGAAATGTTAGGAAGACCTGAATTATAGGAACATTATTTCACAGTTTCAAGGACATAAAAGCCAAAGTATACTACTTGCAACTAATGAACAATTATAAGTGTATACAATCCAGCATGTTGTCTATTACCATTAAGATCAAAGAAGTATACTTGGACAATTCTGTAACCACTCAACAGGATGGATGCAAAACAAAGAAGATTTTAAGGTTGTGGTTTAATAAGAACAGTATTTGGCTCAGAACAAGTAACTATTTTTAATCCTTAGTCAATAAGCTTCATTTTTCCCTGAAGCTACGCATTGAAGAAAATACATGATGCAGGAGAAACAAGGGGAATAACTACTAACAAGTAACTAGCATTTATTCATATTTATAGGTAGAATTTAAGTTTGAAAGAGCTAGATTAAAACATAGTAAATCCAAATAGGATAAAAACTTGCTTATCTAATCAACCAGAATTCTCTATTAAAAAGCTCATCTTGAGGGTGCACGGGTTCCTTCCATGTGGGAGACCCGGGTTTGATTCCTGGACAACACACCCCTCCAAAAAAAACTCTTCTTCAAATTAACAGTAAAGTAGTAATTGATGTTTATTGGTGACTGTGAAGTACTTTATGATTTAGAAAAAATAAAAGAGAACATGCAATATGGTTATATTTTTGAATATTGGTTAATAATATTTAATTGTGGCAATCCTGCTAATCTTATCATTGTGTAAGAATACTACTTTACAGATCATTATTTTTAAATAATTTACTGTTTTAAAATAATTTTAAACTCTGGTACAATGTTGTTCAGACATAGTCCATTCTGACAAGCTATGAATCAGTTTAGTAGCCACTTATAGGTGGGGGGATATCAGAATGTGCTTCTTCATATTAGCTATACATCCATAAAATAAATTTAAAATAAAAGTGATAAAAATAGAGTTACATAGGAACTTGAGAACAGGTATCAGAAAGCTATCAGAAGACCCATGGCGATGGAAATTGGCCTTTGTGAACCAGATGGAAAAATAATAAAATGAAGGAAAGAAACAAGGAGCAACAGGCATCAGAAAGCAATGCACTTCAGTTCCCTTGGGGACATGGATTGTGGCTCTTGGTATCGACCTGATTTTGTGACAGAGGTGGAGAATTGATAAGAATGGGCTGATTTTCTATAGACTGATACAATCTCCATAATTGGAAAGTGAAAGATCAGAGTTGGAAAAGTCACAGACAGATACAAATAAGGAGTTGCAATTAGTTGGCAAATTGATAATCAGTAAAGATTCTTTCTGCTTTAGGTGACTGGAAATTCAACCTAAATTGGATTAATAAAACTTGGGAATAAATGGCTAATGTAAGCAAGTAGTTGTTTTAATTAGAAATTTGAATTCTAATGATTGGAGTTTCTCTTTTACAGCATGTTTCACCTCCAGGGCTAGGTCAAATTTCAGAATGATGCCACACAGGGATGTAAAATGGCAGTAAAAGTGGCGATAGCTCTCATGTTCTCCTACCACCCACTGCAGAGAGAATACTCCTTGTCATGTCTAGCAGTTTTTTATTCTGAGGATCACATTTATAGGACTGGACCAAATTACAGGCCAATGCCTGAAGCGATCATGATGGTCAAGAAAATGTAATGTTATTGGCCAAAGTCTATATTCATCTATTGATTAATTAATGAACTCATCCACTAAGTGCATCAATAGGTTGAAACTCTTCTGTGACCCTCACTGTGACCAGAAAATTAGCTAAGCTAATAAAGCTCTAGGTAATATCTCCAAAATTGCATATCCAAGAATGGTAAAGTGGTGGTTTCCCAAAAACAGATGGGATATTATAATTCAAAGCAAGAAAAATGGATGTTGGGAAGCAAACAATGGCAGAATTCTCAGCTGCTTTCATGATTCAATACATTCGTATAGTATAATGTACTAGGTATGCTACAAGGGGATTGAACATAGAAAGAAAGTTTGTCCAATATTCTCAGTACTGGCTCAGGAAAATAGGCTATATGAGTGAGTTGCAATAAGATGAACTGGTTTACAAACCAAAGTCACCCAAGATTTTCTGAGTCTGTTTACCATCAGCACACTGGTTTATGTATTTTATAGCACTCTGTGGTTCATTAAACCTCCTCATATAACTGAGGCAATTCTGTGTTTCAGAAATATGCACATATGTTCAGTTATATCTGGAACATTCTATTCATCCTTTAACAGCATGGCAAGGGACACTTGGCTGTGAAGACTTAGCTGACCACCCTCATGCTAGGCACAATTAATTTCTGCACAAACTAATTCATACACTTTTTACAGTCTGTTGTAATTATTTATTTGTATTCGTGTCTCTTCTACTTAATGTTGAGCTATTAGATGACATGGTTTATTCGTTATTTTACCTCCAGAGTATGGCACAACAGAAGGTGCTTAACAAATGCATGATTAATGAATAAGCATATAATCTAATTTTTTCATTTATTTATCGATTCATTTATTCAATACTTGAATATTTATTCAAGTATCAGCAATTTTCTTTTAGAAAAATTCAAGATACAGAACCTAACACATATTATCTGTGGAAATTATAAATAGCCTACATATTTAATATTCATTATATACCAGTACTTGCTTTCCATATATTATCTTGTTTAGTTTTCACAGAAAACTTGCTTGATAAATGTTACTATCTCCTTTATAGAAACATGAACCTGAGAGTAATAACTGCCGCAGACTGCAAGTTAGTAATTGGTGATGTGTGGATACAGCTCACACCTGTCTGATTAAAAAACCAATACACTTTACATAGCTTCTATAAACTTCCATAGTTTTGAAATGTTTTAAGGAGGTAGAAAATCCCACAGTAAAAACAGTTTTCACTCTGATATCTATGAGAAATGTGAAAAACTCACATAAATGAAAAAGTAGATGGGATTCTGGAGTTCATCATATATATAAGGGAGCTTAAAAAAATCAACTAACACAGAAAGGTTGTTTGCAGTTTATTACAGATTTATGTTTTCTTTGTGATTTTGCCTGTGTGAGCTGTTAACTACTCAGGTTCACACTGATCCTGGCAATGCCTAGGGGAGTTGGCCTATCACTTAAAATATTAAAGACTAGAAGGACTGTATGAAAACTTCCAGGGAATAAGCAATAAGGGAAATGGTGAAACAATTTTTCTTTTCTGAGGTACTTTACACAGGCTTGGTCTCTCTTGTGCACACACACGCTCTCCCTGTACAAAAGTGTATAATACATAGTGTTTAATGGAAATAAGACTCTTTAATAGGTCAGAGTGTGGAAACTGAAGCTGCTTACGTTTCTTTTCTTTCCTAGAGATCATGATAGAGTTGGCTTCTTGGCATTCATTTCAATCGAGAGAGTAGATTTCTTGGCATTTATTTCAGTGACTTTTTGAGAAGAGTGCAAAAGGCTTTATGGGTCTTTTTCAGGATTGTATTTGTACATTGCAGTCAGAAAGGCAATTTCTGAACTTTGTGTAAATGACAGCTTTGTGAGGCAGTTATAACAGCATTTGGTCCTTTAGGAAATCTGCCCTCTCCCACAATATCCACGTGCTTCTTTGTAATTCTCAAAGTGAGCTCTCACTGACTGATTTTTTTATCCCGTGTTCTTGTTCTATGATTTTCCTCTAGATCTGCTTTACGGAAATCCCTTCTCTCTCAGGCTAAGGTGACCTGGTCCTCAGTTTAACTCCGGATTTCGAAATGTCTAATAATATATTGGTCCTTAATTTGTAACTTTGCAAGATCTGATCTTTATAGTTTCAGTTTTTTTCCCTGAAAATTGATGGAATTTATTTAAACTTCTTAGCTGGTTGCTAATATTTTACTCTGTATACTCTGACTAAATAGCTCTCTATTTCTTCAATGTGACTCTAATGGAGCACAATGGAAATGAAAGAGAAAGCCAAATTATTAGGAATGGTTGTTCAAGAAGTTGTTCCTGGTATAAATTTGAGACTTTTTGCCATATCACATGTCTGATTGTTTTAATAAGAGAGAAAGTAGAAATTAGAGGGTGAAAGGTGGCCTGGCAGACCTTTTTCACTATGACAGAGATTCTATTTGTGCAGATGTAGTGGATCTCCTGATATGCATATAATGCCCCAGATATTTTGTCAATGACATCAAGGTAAGCCTCCACTCAAATTCTTCCCTAATTCATATGCTGTTCCTTGATCTTTATATTACTCCAGGTAATATATCACTCCAGGTTAATGTACTCTAGGCAAGACTGCAAGATTGCAACTGCAGAGAAGTCTTGAGGGGTGTGAAGAAAAGAAAGAAATTAAGCAAGAAAAATGAAGGCAAATGAAGGGTGAAAGTATAGCATGTTTTAGGGATTGTAGAATGATGTGACCAAAAGAAAAGGAGACCTTGAACCTTCTTTATTTTCTCTTACCTCATTATCATCAACTAGGGTTTTTCACTGTCTTAACTACCAATTAGTCATTCACGTGCCAATTTTGTGAGCTCTGTATTCATACCATGACTGCTTGCTCACCAGCTTGGTTTTATGACAATAGAATTTTAGGACATTGGAGACTGCCTAAAGGATGAAGAAATTAGAAAGGGGACCAAACAGGGAACTTAAATTTTTAAATGCTCAGAGGGACAAGACAAACGTCTTTTGGACAATTTGAGTTAACTAGAAAAGGAGCCAAGGCATGAGCAAAGTGGTGGAACTTAATAAGAACAAGGCCAGTAAGCCAATTAGAAAGGAAGAAGAAAGGAATTTACCCAAAATCGTAAGTGTCTAGCTTGGATAAGATTAAGAGGAAATGTCAATGGGAATTGCAAAGCAAGTAGAGGGATCATCATTTCACTGAGGTGAGAGGTGGCAGGTATATCTTTATCTGAGGTAAACAAAATGACAGACATTATGGGAACTTGCTAAGAATGGTTTATTCCAAATGTTAGAGCTACAGCCAATTAGAATTTTGATGCACAGCGTAATTATAATTATATTTCTATGCATGGAGAATTGTATTAGGGTCATCGGGAGAGTAAAACTCTAATAACCTATTTATTGCATATATTTAGGTGTGGGAGACATAAGAAACAGGAAGTCTTTTTTTTTTTAATTCTCTGAAGGGGAACTAGGGCAACAAAATATTTCTACATTTCTTTAAATGACATCCTTTCCTGAAAGTGAGAAAGGTTTCCATTTAGCAGTATATTGCTGAAGTTCAGGCTTGGTCTCTCCCTTGGGGATGGTGCCCAACTACTGGACTATTCACAGAAAAAGCCTTAGTAGGAAGCACCTTTCATGTAAATATTCTATTCCTGACCTGCTCATATACCCCAGGACTCCCCCTTGTGCTGGGGCAGGGAGAAGTGGCGGGGGGTCCCAGGGCATGTTTCAAAACTCAGTATCCCTAGATTCTAGAATGAGGGGGAAAATAAGAACAAAATGTGGAGGATGAGTGTTCAAAGGCGAGCTAGAGAATTATTCCAACATCTGGTACAGCCAGCAGGACACTGACAGATAGGGAAGAGAAGGGCCTTTGTTGAGAATCATTCAAATATAGCAAATAGAAATAAATTCTGCCTTCCAAAGTGAACTTCACCATCCGCACCGGATGTTTGTGACTATCTCAAAGACACTATTCATTTCTACTTGGCAGCAGCATGTGGGGAAAAATAAAAAGTTTCCAAAGACTTTTTTTTCTATTGCAATTATAAAAAGTTATTTTCAAAATAAATTGTAAAGAACCATGCTTGCTAAATACTCCTCCTATTATTACCAGAGGCCTACAATTCAAGGGGAAATGTCTATCTTATATAGCTGTAACGGACACATTCAGCGAATTTTAAAACCATAAAAGGCTTAATATTGTCAGCTCACAAAACTGCCAGGTTGCTCTTGTGCCATTAAATTAGTTTATGTAACTGAAAATTTGTGTTACTATTATTACTATTATTCATACAGAGCCAATATGGAAATCTCATTTCATCACGGATTTGCTGCTTAGTAGCCTAAGGAAGACAATCTCTTTTTTTTAATGAAATAGGGTCTTCAGTCTTTAATAAGTCTGTGTTATATCCTTTATTGCACTTGTTGTTGGATTATACAAATGTATGGATCAAGGGGCATAGCAGGGTTGAAGACTGGATCAAGTCTGAGAATAATGTGATCACAAGATGATTTCATACCCAGAGAAAAGTTAATGATGAAAGTACCAAACACCTAAAAGTTTCAGCATGGGGAGTTTTCTGAGTGAATAGTATTAATTAACTAAGTCGATAGAGTTAGCCAGCCAGATTTTCCTCACATAATCAAGTAGCAAATTCTAAGAAGTTACTCTAACTAGTATTACTTCAGAAAGGAAGGGGTTTGACACCAGTATCATCCTGCATAAAAGGGCATAATAATTATCAACCCCATTACTCCCCTATTCAACCTGTCTTATAAATAGCTGCCAAATAAATCTTTCAGAAACACAGTTTGAAGGCTGTCTCTTATCTCACCAAGAGCTTCTAATCAGGATTCTCAGCTAAGAGGGAATCCCTCTTAGAGTTCTTCAAGCAGCCTTTCTCAATATTGCACTAAAATACCTAAAACAACACAGAAATAGAGAATAGTCACAATATTGAGAATCAAGACTAGTGGTCAAAGATTGTCATAGTTTAAAGAAATGTCTACCTGTTCTAAGGATAATGCAACAGAGCTGAGACAAAGATTTGAAGGCCTGCCCATGCTTTACTCTAAGAAATGCATCAACAAACACTGGCCATCTGGATAAAGGTAGGAAAAGAGTCTATTCCCCTGTATCTACCCAGGACTCAAAGACCTGGTAGGGAACTTAGCTCTTTGCTAGGTTGTCAGAAACCTGATGAGCACAGTATTATGGATATAAATGGACAGTCAGTCTAGGTGGCCATAAGGTTCTCCCTTGTGTTCTCAGTCTTTTCTACTTCCTCCCCCAATCCTTGTTGAAACTGGCTGCACAGAATACTGGAAAAGAGACAAGGTCCTCTGTCTGTGATTGTGAAAACCTTGTGTCTGATGCTCCTTTTATCTACCGTATCAACAGAAGAGTAGAACATATGGAATAAAAATAAATTTTAAAAAAAGAGAGAGACAAGGTCCTTTTTTATTCACTATTACTCACTAGCTGCATGACTTTGAGCCGCTTTCTGATCTTTTTTTTAAATTTAAAATAGGGACAGTAAGAGTGATATTGCTACTTAATGGAGATATTATGAGATATTAACTGAATGAGTTAATTTTATTATTAAGGCAATTTTTAATAATATATCAATACAAAATATAGCAAAGAGGATTTTGTTTTAATGAATTGAAAGATTTTCTGAGGCCACGCTTAATATTAAATCATATCCCTCAACCTGCCCTATTCCAAAGGGCAGAGCAGTTTATACAACCCCAGTTCTCCTATTTCTGTGAAGAGGGATAAATCAATTCCAAGTAGTGTGAAAGGGATTTGGGCAGGGGACATGCTGAAGGAGAGTTAATATTGGTAAATCCTTTTATTACAGTGATTTAAGTGGGGCAGAAGGAGATCTGCCCAAATAAATGCAATGATATAAATGCAATACACAAAGATAGCACTTTAAAGTCAGAACCTGAGTAAATGCAGACAGAAAGACCAAAAATGCTTTCTGTTATTGTTTTGTTTTGTTTTTCAAAAATGCTTTTTTATATTCACCCCAGTACATGAAGTTGCTAGGTCACAGTGAGATGTGGGTCAGAATGGAACATAGGACAGGATCAGATGGAGGGTCAGACCAGGATAAAAGGAGCATAGAGATACCATAATGGATAGAGCAGAATATTTTACTATACTATAAAGTGATATTTGTTCATTAAGATAAAATAAAACCCTTAGAAGAATGTGAGTTTTGTATGAGTGACAAATGGATTACCAAAAAAACACACTGAACTTCTGAAGTTTTTTCCTTGTCTGGAGGCAGGTATTCATATGGAAAAAGGAATTAGTTACCACAATAATAATCTTACAAATTGAGTTTAAAGCATGAATAAACTATTTTTTACATATTTATCTCATTCCCACTTGAGCTTTCTGATTTTATATACAAAATGATAAATTGATATTTAAATACATTGAAGATCACTAAATATTCATAATCCATGCTTAAGTTTTGAATTTCAAATATTCTGTCATTATTTATGATTTGCTTAGATTCATATAGCAAGAGGACAAGAATAAATTAGTTTGAAAAAATAAAAATTTAGTTGAGACATTAAGCTAAATAGTTTTAATTGACATCTTAAAATGAATAAACTAACACAATTATTTCTCAAAAATGTCACTATCATTCTAGCCACTTTCACAGAACTGTACCTTTCACTCTTCTGATTCTCCCAAAAGAGAGAGCCCATCTCTTTTTTCCTAAGTCTCCATCAGGTCTCTTCCTCTCCTACTTTCTCTACTTCCTTAAAAGTTCGTGTTCCATCCTTTGTTCTCCGATCTTCTTACTCCCGTGTTCTCTTTAGGAAATTTCATCCACTTTCAAGTTTTTAACTCTTGTCCACATTCTTTATTCTCAAATCCAGCCTTGATTTTTACCTAAACTTAGAATTCTTATGTCCTATTGGGCATGTCCACCCGGAGGTTCCATGGGTAGCTCAAACTCAACATGTCTAATGGGGAGCAACACATCTTTTTTAGTCAGGCTTTCTCCTACTACTCTGTTTCTGAACCCAGTTCATGAAACCACCATTTAGCCACTGAAATTAAATATAACTGTCCTGCATTTACTCCCTGTTATTTGTTAACCCATCTTAATTTTGACTCTCTATTCATAATCTGAATACTTATCTTCCACCCATGGCCTTTTCAATTATAATGAAATCGGATTAATTATACAATTTGTCTTTTAACTCTAAGATGATCTGCTGTCTGTCCAGTTTTTCCAAAGAATGCCTCTGAAGATTTGGTTTTCTAATGCCCTTCTTCAAGGAGCCTAACCAAGAGGTTAGTCATTTTGAAACACACTCTTAAAAGTTCCTTCAATCTCCTTCATCTCCATAGCCTTCAGCCATCCCTATTCTTTGGATCTTCAACTCATTATCAAATCTAGGTACCCAAACTAAACTGTGTTAGAAAATTGTAAAAATATGTTGATTGGAATCATAGAAAAATATTGTTTTCCAACTCAAATGCATCTTCAAAGTGCTCTGGATTGATCGTATATCACTCTTTTCTATTTCTCAATAGTAATTGCAAATATTTCTTAGCTCAAGCCAGCTACCTCCATCACCAGTATGATCTTGACTTTATTTCCCAGAAGAATGAAAACAATCACATTTCAATTCTCCTGATTTCCTTTTCTTCTTTTTCCAAACCTATATCTTAACTCATCCTTATGTAAGGGGGTATTATGTGCTGGATGAGATTTTCCTGATATCTAAAAATTAATGCTAAGGCCCAAAGCTAAGAACAGATGTCTCTAGGTACCTAACGTTCTAAACTCAGAGATCCATCAGTTGTTGGGCTGGCCATCTTCCATAGGGCTTATTCTAAGTTGTCATCATAGAACCTATCCTAGTACCATTGCTTCATGAAACTCAGCTGATAAAATAAGAGCAATGAAAGGGAGATATTTGTTTTTTCCATTGAGTGCAATGTTCTCAAAAAGAAACTACAGTGCTCTGCTCTCTTCCCTTTGGGGAGTTTTAAGAGTCTGCTTCCTCTCACCAGATAAAGACACAGAGAACACATTTTACTAAATGTCACCTACCAAAAGAGAAGACTAGCATTTTTGGTGCCAAATGGAAAATTCACATAACTTCTACCCAAAATGATTGGCTCCTTCTTTCTGGAAAAGGGAGCAAGGGCCCTGGAGAGAGAAGCATGATAAAGAATGAGGGGAGCAAGGGCATTCTCTCCACATCCTGGATTTTAAGAGGGCTAAATATGTGTGCTATAAGTGCCCCTAATCCTGAAGTGGGAAGCCATGGAAGTAAGATGAAATTGTGGACTTGATAGTAACAATACAGATTAATTTATTCTGACCAAACAAGGAGACCACAGGTCTGTAGGCTGAAGGATGAGCAACTGAGATGAAGCTTAGAGAAGGGAGAGGGAACATAGTCAGAACAGTCTATCCCCTCTTACAAGCTGTCAGAGTTATTGCAAATCCTTCTGTAAGAAAAGAGAAGGGAAAAAGCTTTAAATGATAATTATATTGACATCTTCGAATAAATCATTATCAAAGTTAAAATTTAATGCTAATAATTGAGAGCGATTGGTAAGCACCAGATTTCCACTGAATATTTTAAGGGACTTACCACCACGCAGGAAGGGTATAGTTGAAAGCAAGGATTCAAAAATTTAAAACTGTCTTGTATTTATCTACATGAGTTAGTACCTCAAAACAAACAAACAAAAACACAGATTCTTTTTCTTTTAACAGAGGATGAAAACTCTCCCTTATGTCAAAGACTAATTCTGCCATTTGTGATCCCATTTCTAAGGTGTTCTTTCCTGATCTTTCATCCTTTCCATGGGCTCCCTCCCTTTTGCTAAATATTTTCAGGTATTCCTCCTAAAATCGACACAATACAGTACAATACTATTACCCCTTGACACAGCATTCTACTCTATCATATGATGGTCTTGCTAATGAAATCTGTAAATAATACAATATGTAGTTTCAAGTCACCCTGCCCATAACTGATGGATTTCATGGGCACATTTATTGTATTATGAAAATATACTTTAAACCCTTCTACCTTTTCTTATTTTTTAAGGTTTGGGTCTATATTAGGGGTGTCATTAAGAGATCTCATCTGTTCTATAATTTCCATAAGCACTTTTATGCTGCTGTTTTCCAAATCTGCATCTCCAATCTGGACATATTCTCTACATTTGTATATCTGGTTTTGTAATCATCTTCGCTATTTGGATCTCCCACAGACAACTGACTGAAATTGTTCAAAATTTAACTCTGTCTTTCTCAGAAACTTTAAGCCATAACATCTCTTCTTAAGTTCTGTGGTAACAGCCAAAGCACCTACTCATTTCTCCTTCTATCTTGTTTCTGGACATTTTCAGGTGCCCAATATATCTTGGTTAAATGGAATTAATAAATGAATAGATTAACATTTATTTAAAAAGATAAGGGTCAAACAGCATGAAAGCCTGTATGTTTACTTTTTAACATTTCTCTCTAAACCTATTATAACATCATTTCCCTGCCTAACAAGTTGAATCATAAATTTAAGAAAACAGGCGAGACAATTAACTAGTCTGTTGATTAGTAGTTTTAATTTCAAATGATGAATTTCATTTATTCCCCCTGAAAATCAATGAAAACTATTATTGCCTATACCTGTGATGTTTTCCACACTTCTCTCTCCTTTCCAAATTTCGTATAACTTGTAGGATTTAATTCAGATCTCTTAATTTTTCAGGAATACTCAAAACCTCTTGCTGATCATTTAACTTTAAAATTCATGTATTTATTTTATTTATTTCAATGTTAAATTTAATGATTGGTTATTATTTTCTGCTCCTTTATGTGGGTTTGTCATATAAAGTTAATTCTTTTTTATCTCCGTAATGACAAAACTGAATACATAGTAGCTACTCAGAATTGCATTTCTAAATCATGTAAAAGCGATGCATCTTACCTTCTAAAATCACTTAGTGTTGCTTTATGCACCCTTTTTTGAAGTTAGGAAATTGCTTTTGAAGTGTTATTAGTCCATGAACCAACAAAATCATGAAATTTGTTTTAAAATGTAGCTATCACAAGATGATGAATTATGCTGCCCACTTTCATCTGGCTAACCCACTGACTCATTATCTGAGCTGAAGGAAAACTGTTCACGTTCTTTACTGCAACATTATCTTCAGTGTCAGAGAGCCGAAAGAAGATGGGGTGATAAAAATATGCCCTGCACTCAGTCAGTCTCAGTCTAAAAGAAGCTGGCTGATGGAGAGCTCCCTCACTCAATTGTACAGTTATCTGCCTAATTGAAACTGAATTTAAATATTTTCCTGGGGGAAGAAAATGCCAATTTGGTGCTCTGTTAAAAAAAAAAAAGTCTTTGTGCATGTAAGATGAGAAAATTGTATTGCAGGGTGCATTGATTTAGCATGTGTTAAAATTAAGTATCTAAAATATCTACAGGGCTTGAAAAGGTATATGGAAATGAGCTGTTTTCCAAGTTAATGCTACAGGAAATGACAGCTAAGCTGATCTCTTCTTTCTCACACTCTTTTAATGATGTATTTCTCTCACGGTTTGAAAGAACTTTTTAGATTTAGCTGCTTTCAACTCCGGATGTAGATAACGCAAAGGAAAATTAGTCTTTGGCTCCAATATGTTAATTTGGAAGTAATTGGTAGTTTCATTTGTAGGTGCTCAATTCTGTAAGTGATGCATAGGGAAGTAGGCAGATTTATTAAATGAGTGATGTTTATCTGTTTCCTCCAGGCTTTCCATTCCCTAGCCCTACTTGATAATTTCTGTAACTTTCATATCTTTTCCTTTTTTCCAAAGATGTGTTCTGATCCTTCATACTAATCTTTATGTGCCAAATGTAGGTTTATTTGTCTTTTAAGTCCCGCTTTGTGGTTATGCCATTTGTGCTTTAGAGAGTGAAGAAGGGAGTCAATTGAACTGACTTCAGCTGCCTAAACAAACCACATAAAGCAGAAACACATCCCACTAAATCCTGCCTCAATTGCAGGATAATGGCTATAAGTAGTTTTTGTTTTAAAAAAACGCTAAGTTTTAAGGCATTTTATTACACAGTAGATCACTAAACACAGGAGAATTATATTTTTGACAGGATATTGGGTTTGAATGAATATCATGGGGAACAAACTTATATGGAGTGTTGTGAGTATAAAAATTGAGAAATATATATCATTGTAGATTATGAAATAAAGGTGTGATTTTATATCTGAAATTAACTTTAAAGATATTCTAAATCAACCCGTTTTTTATACATGAAAGGTTGATTGCAAATGAGGTGAAAAGACTAGCTACATATCCGAAACTAAATCTTGCAACCATTGCTACTTTCTTAAGACCTGAGAATGTCCAAAATGAGAAGAATAAGATTTAAAGCTCTCTTGGTGACAAGCACAGAAGTCAATAAAGATTTAAAAGGTAAGGGAGAACTCAAATATGACTTTCTATTATGTCTACTGAAAAGATTTACAGAATAGATTCGATTTTGAAAGGAAGAGGACTGATGAAATAATGTTTTTATGCAGTGTCATGAAGTATTTTGATATACATCTTCCATGGAGACATCTGAATCATATATTCATAGTATATCACAGAAGGAAAAAGGACAATCTGTGGCTACATAGCCACTTATTTTATATGATCATGTATGTGAATACATGTGAACATGCATCTCTGGTTTACAAATGGAGTCAACATAAAAATTGAGAACTTGCAACATCTAGAAGGCAAAAGCAATTTATTGAAGTCAATATGGAGATGTAATCAGCAATATGAAACAGGTATGAAAGTCCTATCACATTACTTATATTTGATTAAGTATTCATTGTAGGAATAGATTTTACAGTCTCAGTGTCATCAGAATTGTGAATGTAATATGTGGAATAGCATTTTTTACATGCAATTTCAAAAGCTGTCACTTAATATTGATAAAGGTAAATTGCAAAGAGAAATATCTTAATGTTTGGATTTAGCAATATGAAAAGTAATCCTACTGGAAAGAAATGATCTTAACTGAAAGTTAACAGCTAAAAACATTGAAAAAAATTATCTTAACTGGAAGTTAACAGTTACAAAAAGTTGAAAGTAACAAACTATACACAAATAGTGCCATTTTTTAGAACAGCTCTACACATGCTTATGCAAATGAGGACTAATTAAGAAACTGACCTATAAGAAATCTTTCCTTTTCATGTAATCATTCCTTCTCCATTGCCAACTCCACACCTTTGGGCAGCACTGAGATCCAGAAAGATAAGTGGAGGTACAATAACTGTGATGACCATGTGGATTAAATGATGTGAGATTTTTGGCATGTCCGTGTCCAGGTGGTTTGGTTGCATTGGATGCATATCAATATGTGCTGGGTTGAATAATGTCTCCCAAAAGTTCCTGTTCATCCAGAACCTCTGAATACAATCTTGTTTATAAATAGTGTTTTTGTAGATGTAAACAAGTTTAGATTAGGTCATACAGGGTAAGGATGGTCTTGTAGTTAGGTTCAGGTGTCATCTCGGCGAGGTGATGGTACCTAGTTCTTTTGTTGTGGATTTAAATCATTGGCTTGTGAAACTCATCTATGGCTGATTACATCTGCAGTTTCTAAGGGGACTCCCTTCCTTAATGAGTGATGTTTAATTTAATTCAAGGGAAGCTTAAAAGAGAGAGCTCAGTGCAGCACAACCCAAACAGCTTAGCATACCTCATCTCAGCACTCATAGCTCAGCCCAGACCTTTGGAGATGCAGAAAGGAATCACCCCAGGGAAAGCTGTTGGAACCCAGAAGCCTGGAGAGAAAGCCAGCAGAGATTGCCCTGTGCCTTCCCGTGTAAGAGAGAACCTCAGATGAAAATTGGCTGTCTTTCCCCTGAAGAACTGTACATTTTTAACTAAATAAATCCCCTTTTATTAAAAGCCAATCCATCTCTAGTGTGTTGCAGTCTGACAGCTTTGGCAGACTAGAACAGATGCACACTAAATCTGAAATAACTGGTGTCCTTACAAGGAAAGAAAAATTTAGATGCATATAGTCATTTATTTAGAGGAAAACATTGTTGGCAATAAAAGGTTTAATTGATATAATAATCGTGCTTGACACTTAATACATACTATACATGCCTGCTATTAATAGAGATAATATTGCAAGGACCTTTTGGTACGTAGCACTTCAATCCCATCCAAGTGTGTAGATGTAGGAATTATACCAAGAAATCAAAATATATGGTCTTGGAGCTTTGTAGATTTTCAACTTTATTATATTTTGCCAATCTGCTCTCTACAAGGTTTATATTATTTTATGTCCTCAGGGATTATAATGGAGCATCTCAAGCCATAGATTCTGGATTGAGACTCTCAGGAACTAGCTTGTGACCTTGGCACGATACTTCTTTATGACTTAGTTGTCTCATCCATCAAATTAAGATAACAATATTTATGAGTTACAGTGGAAATTAAATAGATAAAGTGAACAAAGCACTCAGAATGCTGTCTGCAACACATAAAATGTACAATAAATATTCAAAATGGTTACCAGTAGCATATGAGAGTTTCTCTTTGTCTAGTAGTAGCTGAAATTTCCTGATTTTGTTTTGTCTTTTTGCCAAGTTGCTGGGTGAGAAACAGCACTTCATTTTTGCTTTAATTTGCTTTACTCTGATAACTATAGAAGTTAGGTCTTTGGGGATGGGGATGATTCCTATCCTTAACCTATTCCTTAAGTGAAGGAGCTCAATTATGCCATTTTCCACCTCACATGGAATGATTTTTAATTCTTGAGATGCTCCTGAGACTAATTCCTAGCCAACTCCTCCTGCTTCCAACAGGCCAGAAGCTTCCTTCTGGTTCTCATCCCACTTTTTGTCTATGTAGATGGTTATCTTCTTTTCTAGTTAAGCCACATCTTTTAAACTTTTTCTCTTATTTTTCATATTTTTATATTACGTATCTCCATTTTCACCTAAGTGCTTTGTGTTGGGAGCCGAGGACTTGCTTCTAGTCATAAATTTATAGACTATCATGACTAGTATATATATCTTTTTTTGGTAAATAATTTATAATCCACTGTAGATAACATGGAAATAGATTACAGGCATTACTACAGAAATAAAATCCATCCACAGGACTACCATTCAAGAAACATCTCTTAACATTGTTTTGTATGTCCAAAAGCAAACTCTAGCTATCATTACATAAACGTTAATGGCACTACATATCAAAACATATGAAATGTGGAAAAACATGTTGTCAGAATAAAGTTATTATTCTTAAACAATTTAATTATACAGTAAGAAAATATTAAATCAATTTAGAAAACAAACCTAAACTTTGAAAGCCATAAAACTAACATAGGAAAAGAAATTGCCAAGGATTTAAAAAAATGTAATTATCTAATTAAAAAACAAAATGAAATTTTATGTTGTTAAATATAGTCTTGAGTTGGTTCCTTAAGCATAATAAAATATATAAAACAATTGTCACTATAAACAAGAAGAAAGAGAAAAAATGAGGAAAAAAATAAAGGTATTTTGTATTGTATGATGCTAAAATAATTGAATCTGGTTAATATGAATTCTCTGGGAAAATAAAAAAAAATAACAAAATGACCCTCAAAAGAAGTAGGAGGTTGAAGAGACAGAGAAGAGAGCCTTGGAAAATTTTCAGGAGATGCTCAATAACTGCTGAGAGAAATGATGCCCTTAGAAGGCTTCATAATTGAATTTATTCTACCTTCAAACAAATAATTCTTTGGCTATTTAACTCAGAATATAAAGAAACAAAAATAATTTCGATAATTAAAAATGTGTAGCATACAATTTATAACATTAATAAAATAACAGTACAAATATGGTATACACTTGAAATCATGAATCTCATAAGTAAGGATGCAAAACCTCAAATAAAATTTTAATAAATCGAATATAGCAAAATACCGATTGAATGATAGGCCGGGACCCAGTAGGGAATGGGATAATGGGTAAAGCCCATACTTAGAAAATCCAGTTCTTCATATTAATAAGTCAAAGAAGAAGAACTCTGTGCTCATTTAATAGACAGCAAAAGTACAAATGATAAATTTCAAATCCATTCAAAATGTTTTTATATTCAAGGATTCTAATAATAGGTTTTATAAAATATGATAAAAAGTAATTTTTCCCTCAGTGCCTGTGTACCTTTGTAATAGATGTGTACATATTTTTCATTAAAATAGAAAAAACACCACACCCCATCCACAGTATTCTTTTCAATCTTGAGTAGAACTATATTATATTTAGAGAAATGGCTGGTATTATGCAATAGTATTGCATTTCCTAAAACTAGATTCTTTAGATGCTAATTCTGCCAGATCTTAATAAATAGCCCTTGAATAAAGAAACCTTTGGCCAAATAAATTTAGAGCACACTGGTTTAAAGAGTTAAACGTATTCTTTTGGTGCCATATTATTTAAGGAGATAAATTGTATATAATTTCTAAAACTTACTTGACTACTCCCAATTCATGTCCACATTTTTCTTTCACATTTCTTCAGCACCCAGTGGTGAGAATGACAAATAACATTAGCTATGAAGAACCAGATCCTGACTCGTAGACTATTTGTTTGCAGATAAAGTTGAATTTTATTACTACCCCCAAATTGCTTGTATTATTTTCCCAAACCAGCTATTGTAATTGTGTCTCTTTGATAGTTTTAGCCTTAAAGGATGTCTGAATTTGCTTTCAGAATGAAATTTTTACAATATTGATTTCATGGATGCATGACTTTACTGAATGAACTTTCATGAAAGGCTTACTAAATTCCTGACTCCTCTAAAGAAATATAGTATCTAAAATTGAATAAATTAGTCAGATAGAGATCTGGCTTGTGGTCACTGTAGGTAGAGCAAATAATTCAAAACAGTAATTGCTGAATTTACTTAAATATATTCTCTTTCAGTAATTTTTTGATACTGTAACTTTGAAATGCATACATCACCTTATTTATAAAGTCATAGGCATTTACTATTGTGCATATATACTAAATGTATTATAAAACTTAGCTTTTCAAAATTTGAAGTTATACAATATTTATTTTGTATGACCAATACTTACAGCATGTATGTGTGTGTGTGCATGTGTTTGTGCATGCACAAATGCTGGGGACCATATTTTCATGTTCAACATTAGAGAAATATTAGATTTATACTTTGATCCACCACCACCACATTGGTTATCATTATTTACATTTATTGAATACTGAGGAATAGCCTGGAGTGGGACAGAAAACTTTCAGTTTGAAAATTTCAAATATAATCCTTAGCAGTTACATAATTAACTTGCACTGAACGTTAAAAAGTAATTTACCTTAAGGGGAGCTAGGTAGAATTCTCGCCTGCCATGTGGGAGACCCGGGTTCAATTCCCGGCCCATGCTTATCCCCCAAAACAAACAAACAAACAAACACCTCAAACAAACAAAAATTCAATAAATGGTGCTGCAATAACGGGTTGCTCACATGGAAAAAGAATGAAATGTGATCCCCACCATACAGCACATTAAAAAAAGTAGTTTACTTCAACAACTCAGCTACATATTATATCCTAGTATCTTTCATGTGAGAAATCTAAGGCACAAAGCATGTACCCAAAAATACAAGCAATAGACCTTTCTGCTTGTCACCCATTTTGCTCATGACAAAGTAACCAAATACGGTTTTCTTCCAAAGCTAAGTTATATGACTTATACTATTCTTCTATTAAGTAGCTTTGTCATTTCATATCATGGAATAGAAAAATAAACACCATTAACAAAGCAATGTCAAAAATTTATCTGTTTTGTAATTTTGATACGTACATCACCAGCTATAACCATGTGAGTTGGGGATCCTAAACCAAAGCAATTAGAGAGAAAAACCTTTCACTAATCACCCTCCATTTGCAAATGTTCAATAGTCAGGGCTGCCAGTTTTATACAAAATGTAATAAAAATTCATGGAACTTGAAATGAATCACTCTCATTCATGAGAAAATATGGAAGATAGTTCCCTGAGCAATTGCTCACCCTGAGGCAAAACAAGAAGTGAACATTCAGCTCTCCATGGAAGTGAGACAGAACTGCAAAGCCTTCAATGTGCAGTGCATTAGAGCCTGGCTCCAATTACCATGGCCATTTCTAAACTATCCCTATCCATTTGGAATAGTGTATTAAGATATTTCCACTTTTTCAAGTGAATGAAGGTTTGGTTTCTGCAAAGCCTGTGATGAAGCTACTGTGAATTTTCCTCCCTAGCCCTGCCACCACCACCACCACCACCACCACAAAACCAGTTGTCAATTACAGCAATGCATTTTCTTTAGAGGCTGCAAAACTGTGACCTTAAAGAATTCTTATTTTGTGACCATATTTCATTCTCTCTATATATGTAAAGCCAGGCATAGTAGCAAAAGTCATCAAGAGTGCTTTCTTTGAAATGCATTTGTGGGTTGAAAATTATGTTGCCATTTTCTGCCTTGACATTACATGCTAGATGCAGAGTTGAGCAGAGTGAACAATTTGGTGTCTTGGAAACCCCCAAAAATAAATTAGGATTCAGCAGCAGCAAGTCAGTTTTCAGCTGCTCTAAGCATTTTGTTATTACTTATTATTATAATTTTTGATCATGTGTAACCCAAGTGGATGGCAAGTGTAGCAAAATTATAAAAGAACACAGAGGCACTAAACCTCCAAATTGGACATTTGGAAGTAGTTCAATTTCAAATGGAAAAAAAAAATAGACCTAATGAATTTGGTACAACGAATAAGAATCTGGGTGCATAAAGAAGAATTAGTTAAACCTAGACAAAGGACAAAAGACAGTGCTTTTGCATTTCAATACTAATGCATTGCTATACACAGTCTCTTTGTGCTTGAAATCAAGATGAGAATACATTCTGTAGCTATTATAAATTGAATACTTTCTTTACTGAAAGATATCACCTTCTTTCCTATAAACATTTAATTAGCCAGGAAAGAAAAGCTATTGGAGCATTTCTTTCATTTGCAATGGAGTTTAGTTAGTATTTCAGTTTTCACTGAGTATGGCAATTTCCTGCGTTTTACTACCACTAGTTTTAAAGCGCATCCATTTTTAGTTCTCACTCAGAAAAAAATGCAGCATATAATTGACAAATCAGGTTGTAAAGATAGAACATGATTTATGTTTTGTTTATCTTCTACTATCACTTAAGCCTTTATTCTTTCATTACCTTATAAAAATGCCTTTTGGAGATGGAGACAAAAAAAATTTCCAATTCATCCTGTTCTTTTCCTCTTCAAAGACCCTTTTATTTGCCTATATTAGACTGAAATGTAATTATGAAATATTTGTTCAGCAAAACAAGAAAATTGTTTTAGAGGCAAAATATTTGTCTGCTTCTTCCCTAATATCATTTTTATAATTACTTAACTGCACTCTTACAGAATAATGAAATTCAACTTTCCTTTTTCTGTCTTACCCAAACGCTGTTTCATAAGTGAACAGCGAGTTTGTCATTGTGAGCATCTTCTCAGCACATTGATTCCGAGTCTGTTTTATATAATAAGGCTCCCTTTGGAAATCTGACTCGGTCAACTATTACTGTATTCATTTCTCTGAATTAGATTGTTTCAGATTCTTTCATCTTCGAAGTATACTAGCTTGAACAATAAAATCAGTTGCTCCCTTGCTTGGATTTGTATGAACTTATTTTCTTTTCATTTAGTCAGACAAATGACATCTTGACAATCCAATCAAAAATTTCTACTCAATCTGGAAAATAGGCTAGAAAAAATTAACATGTACAAAAAAATCGGTAATTCTATTGCTACTCTAAACAACTCAGTAGCTCTGGTTAACCCCTGCCCACCATGACCACTTCTCCCATGACTCAATAATTAAAAATGCCATGCAGATCTCACGTATCTGAAAGTTAGTCGAGCTCTCTAACAGATGGCCTCTGCTATCCTGTCTTTGATTCTTTTGCACATCTGGTCGCATGCAGCCCTTTGACTTAACAGCTAATAATGGTGGTAAAGCCATAAGGGACTTAGACCATGGATTTCTATCCAACTACAGTTGACTATGCTGTGTTTTCTGAGTCATTGACTTCCACTTGTTTCTGAATCTCTTCACAACTGGCTTCTCAAAAAACCTCAGCACCTCTATTTGTAAATTATATTCCTTCTTTTCAAAAGTTGGTTTAAAAGCCTTGAGAAAAACATGTTTTGATTTATTCCAATTTCCAATACCTAAATATTTGCCATCCACATCGTAAGAATATTATGAATGTATCTGAAATTGGTAATTTGTATGTTAGGATGTACTTGTTTGTCCTAACATATTAGTTCTATCATCCCAGGTATACCATTAACTCTTTGAGGAAAGAAACTGTGCCTTTTCTTTGTTGAGTTACCTTGCAAGTTGCAAGCATTACAACGAATGACAAATTAAGGGGAAAGTTACATATAGGAGTTGAGTCTTTTTCTTATTAAATTGTCTGTCTTGCTGTGTGTGTGAGTGTGTGTGTATGTGAAAGGGAATTGGCTGATAGCTTTATATACGTTATAATCCTTGGCTACCAGTCCTAGGTAAAGAATATCAATACTTCTTTATGTAAATTTAAAATATTCTAATTAGCAAACACCATTGACTTCATTATGAAAATAATCATGGTTGTCATTCACATTATTTACTCAAAAGGATATTTATTGATCATTATTTTTATTTGCCAGGCACTGAGCTAGCCACAGTCCCTGGTAGGGAGCTAGTATATAATAAACATCTTCCTATATTAGTTTAATGATTGTTCTTATCTCTTTATCTGACATCATTCTGACTTTAGTCTTTTATTATATGACATATGGACGTTATGCTACATATCAAAGATGAGAAGATTAGTGCCTAAATTTTCTTGCCTCTTAGTGCCAGCAAATAGCAGTGCAATTGCCTTCATTGTCTCTTTCATCCCACAGGCAATGCATGACATGTAATGCTATTCTCTATTTAGTATGCTTTTTCTAATGAAGGATAATGAGATTCTGTAATGCAACAAGTATAATTTATGAATCGACATCAAATAAAGGTTTGCAAGCAAGCTAAAGACAAATCTCACCAAGTTAGCTATTCATAGCCTGCCCCTGGAATTAAATCAAAATCACTGAATAGACTAACATCTAAAGACTATGGTCCAACTTTCTTTTATAGTTGACAAGATGCTTGGCACTACTCTGCAAATGAAAACTTATTTTATCATTTGCCATTTGCAGTGGTCTTGCAAGAATATGCAGTGGAGCAAAAAAGGAACACTCATGGACCCTTACAATGGAGTATTTTTAAATGGCGAAAGCTTCTTGTCTTGTCAGCTGTTTATCTTGTTTTTAGAAATGTATAATTCAAACATATAAATAATTAAAATGCATTCTAAACCTGGGATATAAACGGTACTGTCAGCTCTTGCATGAAGGTACATGAAGACTAATAATTCTATTAGCCTAACATTTACTGCACATTTTTTCTGGATGTCCCATAAATTTCACAAACACAAAATATTCTATTCTGAACCCTTGGTTTTCCTCCATTCACAAACCTGCTCTTTATTCAGCATTTTTTTCAATTTTTTCATTTTCATAGTTTTCCTAGTCTCTTTCCTTATCCTCCTCCCCAGCTCAAGATTCCTGATAATTGAGGAATCACTAGGCAAAGTTAACACTACTCCTGACACCACTATATATCGTTAAGCTGCCCTCTTTTCTGTGTTCATCATGACATTGGTTCTGTTATTGCTGTCTTGCCTCTTACATTGAACAAGGGAGGAGAACACATATGGGGCAGAGAGAGCAGGGCTGTGTCAGTATAGCTGAAATAAAAGCTATGGATAGAAGACTGGTGCAAGTTCAGGATGGAAATGGAGAATTTCCTGAGAAGAGTCCTGCATAGTAAGACCTAGGATTTGATCCTGAAGTTGATCAGATATCACTGAAGGATATTAACAAATGAATGAAATGATCAGAAAATAAAACTTCACTGGTCACAGACTAAAGGATTGTTGAGAAGGTGGTAGACAGAAAAATGCCTCCTCCAAAGATGCTCACATTCTAATCCCTGAAATCTGTGAATATAGTTACTTATATGGCAAAAGTTTAAGGAGCTTGAGTTGGGGAGATTATCCTGGACTATTCCAATGTAATTACAAGGGCCTTATAAGGAAAGAGGGAGGCAGGGGTCAAAGAAAGAGATGTCATTAAAGTCAGAGAGAGAAAGATTTGAAGATGCTACACTTTTGGCTTTGAAAATGTAGGAGGAGCCATGAGCCAAGGAATGAAGGCAGCTTCTCCAAACTGATAAAGTAAAGACATGGATTCTACCCTCAAGAGCCTACAGAAGGATATTTATGTCTTCTAGCCTCCTATATTCTGGAGCAGCTAGAATGAAAAATCTAAGAGGATCATATGGTAGTTCATGACAAACTCTGGGATCTATCCTGCAACTACTTGTTGAAGAGTGTTTTGAAAACTATTGCTTTTTTCTTTTTTTGCTTTGTATATATGTTATGTTATACAATTAAAAAAAAAAGAAGAACCTAAAGAAGGAATATACCCATGGATGTGTCTTGATTCTAGGGTTTCTGATCTCCAGAACTAAAAGACCGCCATAAAGGATTTATTTGTCATGCCTCTATTTAAAAGTTTCTTTCAATAATAATTCTATCATAAGTGATAGCTTTATAATTATCTGTAGTGAGAAGTTTACACTGATATAGTCACATATCTATCTTT
The DNA here is from genome assembly GCA_004026745.1 of Myrmecophaga tridactyla. Taxonomy (NCBI): domain Eukaryota; kingdom Metazoa; phylum Chordata; class Mammalia; order Pilosa; family Myrmecophagidae; genus Myrmecophaga; species Myrmecophaga tridactyla. Next base: position 43,349 of record PVIY010003986.1, on the reverse strand, counting down.
GCTCTTATCATATGGATGCGTTTCTGACATAGCTAAATGTACTGGTGAATATATTCTGTGAACACTTTAATTTAAATTACCCAAAGTCAACTTATATTTCACTAAATGTGGAGAAATGACTTACGTTACAAAGGGAACTTTCTGTGAGCATCAAAGAACTTATTAAAATGCCTATCATGTAAGGCCAGAGACTATTCAGTTTAAGGAATTATTAATAGCTTTAAAAATAGTCTAGTTACAAGTATGTTGGGTTAAGTTTCCATGGCCTCCAGGAGCTAGGTCGACATTGATCTAAGTCAATTTCTCTTTTCTTGTGAGAAGGGTATACAAAATACCCTTTCCTCTTTTATCCTTTTAATTCTTTATTCCTTCTAGTTTTGCATAAGGCCTAGAGGTTGGCAAAGAATTAATGTGTGAAAAAAAGATACATACTCCTAACTACAATGATTAATGTGTTGTTTCTAATCCTTGCCATTTTGTTTTGCCTTGTCACAGCTTCTGCTTTTCTGTTATTTTATTATTATAAAAGAGAGATAGCTTTTACTCATTAAAAATGGCTTACCTGCCTATTAATTATTACATAATTGTCTTATTTATACGATAGTCTAAACCGAAATCCTCAATTAATTACATATAAAAAAAATAGGCTCTGGAAATACAAGACTGAATCTTCTCCAAGCTTTAGTCATAGCAATCAGATTTATACATTGGCCACCTACTCATTTATTCTTCACTCACTCACTTATTTGTTGATTTATTCATACAAGAAAGACATTGATCAACTTTGATTTAGAAGATACTTTGGGATGTAAAAGTTGGTAACACATTTGTTAACTTCCAAGGAAGATGTTTTATTTATTAAACATTTCTAAATGAATAGAAGGAAACTCTGTCAACATGATAAAGGAAATATATAAGAAAACCCATAGCTAACATTGTACTCAATGAAAAAGACTGGAAGCTTTCCCTTTAAGATCAGGAACAAGACAAGGATGACCCTGTCACCATTCCTATTCAACATAGTGCTAGAACTTCTAGTTCGAGGAGTTAGGCAAGATAAAGAAATAAGGGCATCTAAATTGGAAAGGAAAGTTTCACTACTTACAGATGACATGATCTTATATAGAGGAAGGTCCTGAAAATTTACAACAAACAAGCTAGAGCTAATAAACAAGTTTAGGAAAGTTGCAGGATAAAAAAATCAACAGGCAAATTCAGAAGTGCTTATATACACTTATAATGAGGAATCTGAAGAGGAAATCAACAAAAATAATTCTATTTACAACTATGAATAAAATAATCAAATACCTAGGAATAAATTTAACCAAGGATATAAAGGATGTGTATTCAGAAAATTATATAAACATGGATAAAAATCAAAGAAGACATAAGTAACTGGAAAGACATTCAGTGTTCATGGATTAGAAGACTAAATATCATATAAGTTGTCAATTCTACTCAAATTGATTTACAGATTCAATGCAACCCCAATCAAAATTCTAACAACCTACTTTGCAGATATGGAAAACCAAATTATAAAGTTTATTTGGAAGGGAAGGGGTCCTGAATAGCCAAAAGCATCCTGAAAAAGAATAAATTTGGAGGACTCACACTTCCTGACTGTAAAGAATATTTCAAAGCTGAAGTGGTCAGAACAGCATGGTGCTGACATAACAATAGATATATTGACCTGTTGGATCAAATTAATAGCTCAGAAATAGACCCTTACATCAATGACCAGTTGGCATCTGACAAGGTGATCATATCCACTCAATTGGGACAGATGGTCACTTCAACAAATAGTGCAGGAAGAACTGGATATCCATAGCCAAAGGATGAAATAGGACCCCTAACTCATGCTATATATAAAAATTAATTCAGAATGAATCAAAGACAAAAAAAATCCTGAAACAAAATGTAGGGAAGCATCTTCAAGTATAATTAACAGCACAAACGGATTTTGTTTGTGAATGTGGTTGAAAGCGGAAGTTTTGGCCGTATATGTTACTAGAATGAAGATTAGAAGATGAAACATGGTATTGTATAGCAAAGTGAACCCTATTGTGGAAGATGGACTGTAGTTAATAGTACAATTATAAGAATGTTCTTTCATGAATTATAACAAATATACCACACTGTTTATTACAGGTGTTTTTAAAAAAGTAGTATATGGAGGAACATATACCTGTTATAAACTATGGACTATTGTTCACAGTAATATTTTAATATTCTTTCATCAGCTATAACAAAGGTACCAGCTAATGGAAAGCAGCAACAATAGAGGGTTATATGGGAATGTTGTAATATTTACCTGACTTTTCTGCAAGCCTACAACTTCTCTGATTAAAAGTAACAATAATTAAAAACAAATATTACGCTAAGTGGAAGAAACCAGACACAAACTACTATATATTGCATGAATTTATATCATTCATATAAAATGTAAATATAAATAAATCTATAGAGACAGAATTAGTTTAGTGATTATGTACTTCTGGGGAAGTAAAGGAGATTGAGAGATGAGGGATGTATGGCTTTTCTTTCAGGAGTAATGAAATGTTCTAACACTGATTGTGATGATGAATGCACAGCTTTGTGCTTATACGAAAAAACACTGATTGTGTACTTTGGATGGATTGTATTGCATCTGAATATATCTCAATAAAGCTGATTTAGAAAAGCAAAAGCATATAGGCCTCATTGAGTTCAATTAATTCAGTTGGGGAATAAGAAAATTACTTTAAAACTGGCATGCAAAGTGCAATAAAGTTAGTATATAAAGTGTTTTATAAGCACAAATTCTGTATTTTTAAATAATGAACACTAAAGGCAAAAATGATATATGATCAAAGGTATGGAGACAGGGATGGGATGGGATATAAAAGGAACAGTTAGTGAATATTTCTGCTTGACTGGAGTACACAATATCTAAAAAAGAAATTTCTGAAATATGGTAGAAAGTGAACCATTGGCCTAGAAATTTGGGTTTTGTTAGTTGGCAGTAGGGATCTTTTGAAAATTGCTGAAGTGGGAATAAAATGATCAAAGTTTTATTTCTTCAAGATTAATATGAAATCAGAGTGGAAGACAGTATTAATAAGCATATCTATTTTTAAAATATTTCTCATTATTATAAACCATTTATTCATTTAATAAACTTTCACTGAGTTTCTAATATGTTCCAGAGAGTATTAGATACCAATCTATATAGAGAATTATGACAAAAGTTCTTGTCCACCAGAAACTCATCATGTTCTAGTGGACGAGACCACAAAGAAAAACAGCTATTGAAATGCAAAGTGTAAAAGTGAAGACAGACATATACTTGTAGTTCTGGGAATGTAGGGGGCAGAAATTATTTATAAGAATTGGTTCATGAAGGAACAGGCGATCAATAGCCTTCAACACCAGGGCCTGAAGGAACTGGTTGTAAAAGTTATTGGAGGGTAAAAAGAGGACTTGTTTGAAAAATTGAAATAAAATTGAGTAAGTGCAGAGGGAAGTTTCTGTGCAATAGCACAGAAGATGGTATTTTTGAAAAGCAAGTAGTAGTGAAAGCTAGGAATGGGTATGAAGGCATGGTAGAAAACTGAAACAAAGAATGAATAGGTGTAATATCATCAAGCATCTAACATTCCAAGTTAAGTTCAGGTATTTTATTGAAAATAATGGGCAGCTTTTGAAGACTTTTAGGCAAGGAAGTGATATGATCGGGTAGTTATTTAGAAAGATCACTCTAACCACATAGTGTAAGATGGATGGGAAGTGGCGGGGGGTGGGGGGTTGGAATGAAGGAGATCATTTATTTGTTACTACAGTATTTCATGTGAGAAACAATGTGGATTTACACCAAAGCAAGGGAAAAGGAAATACTGTGGAAGAGCAACTGGTTCTATAGTTCTTGCAAACTAATTGGTTTTAAAAGAAAGAATGTTGAGAGAATAGAAAACTGAAAAGTAAATAAAATATTTTCTGTAACAGAAATAAGTAATTTCTGAGTGGTTCCTGACTGGTACTTAAGATAAAGCTTTAACATGGAGATTGGGGCTGATTTAGTCAGCAGAGTTCACGTACCTTGAACCCAGTTCTTAGTTATCTACATGAAATCTTAACTGAGTGAAAACAGAACTGTGGAATCATCAATATCTGGTCTGGATTATTGGTGGCCATGTTTTCTGGTGGAATTGTATACTGCCTAGGCTTTTTAAAACACTCTCACCCTCAGCAGTCACTTGGGAAATGCCCATTGATGAACTTGATAATGATGAAAATTTGCTAGCTAGGATGCGGGTTCAAGGTAGTAACTCATCAAATTTTTTACCTGTTCGCTATCCTTTGCCACCAATTTTCCTTTTTTTCAATACAAAGCATCTTTAATGAAGAGGAAATTTTAACCAAGTTGGAGGAAGTTGAGTAGTTTTATTTCACAATAAATAAAAATTTTCAGATCTTATGATGAAATTATTATTCAAATGTATGACATTCTTCCATTTTTGAGCAGGAAAGGCCGGATGCAGGTGGTTCTGGTTGGCAATAATTTTGTAAACAAATTGTTGCTTATTCTGCCACTTTACTTGTTACTTTGGGTTTATTCATTTGTTCTCTATTAAGTTTAGAAATTATTGTATAATTGTTACAAATTCGTCATTATTATCATTGTTCTGGTATTCTGTAGATTCTGATGATAAACTCCATCAGTCCTTTTATTTCCTCTGTAAATTCTTGCTTAGAATGTGGGAAAAGTATGCTAAATCCAGGTCTTTGACCTAGCACATGATTGCTGTTGCATAAGTAATGAATACAAGTATGGAAGAGATTGATATTCTGATGATGGCTAAACAGTAAAATACTCTTCCTTTTTCACTATTAAAAGAAAAATGTAAAATGTTTTATGATGAAAACTTTAAGCATTATGTATAGTAGGGAGCAAAGTGTAATGAAATCTCATATGCCCATTACACAGTTTTAATAATTAACTTATAGCCAGTCTTGTTTCATCTACACCCCACCTACTTCTGCCTCCTTTGCCCAGTGATTCACCTAAAATAAATGTTGCTGTTTTTTGAACATTGCGTATGAACAGTGAAAAATTAGTAAAGTATCAAGGAATATATTGTCATTGTTAATACTATAATGAATTTTACTTTAATGCACTGGGCTCTCCATTTCACAGCTTCTGTTTCTCCCCCCATTCTTCATCCAATCCCCTTTAATTTAGCTTTGTTTTCAAGTTTCAGTCTTCCTCTCTAAATATGTAATTGCCCTCTCTCTATATATATATACTGCAGCTGCTGTGTAATTCATGGCAGTTCATGTTGCCCATTTATGCATAGTGGCTCTTGTATTTTTTTCCTTTGAAGCATTTCTACGCTTACTGATACAACATTCACCTTGGAAGTCAATTGCTTGTATTAACCTTGTCAACTGCTATTTCTTCAAACTGATCAACAAGAGTTTTGTCACAGAATGAGGAGGATAGCCAAGGCCTTTGGTCTCTTTGTTCTTACTTAAAAAAAACTTTTCCTTAGGAATTAGATGTTTATTTTTTTCACATCAAAACAATTAAATAAAATGATACAGTTTTAGATATGAATACTACAATTACATTAAAATGATTGGGTTTAAAAATTGAAAATACTTAACTACAAAAGTCAACTCTCACATATTCCTACAGTGTCAACAAACACGTCTTAGAAATGTGTGAGGTTAAATGAAAAGAGTACTCATTGCTCAGAATGCTTTTCTGATATTTCAAATATTTATTAATCTTATTTGTTACTATTTTTCAAAAGGGTTTAAATCAAAATAAATCATCATCACTGATGCTTTATAACTCACTTTCTCAAGTAAATTTTCCCATTTTCGAAACTTCACCAATTTTCAAATATTCTAAAAGGCATGAACTTTGAATAGGCTAAAATATAACAGCATATATGTGCATATCTTATTTTCATAGCAATAAATATTCCTTATTTTTATAGTAGTTTTAGCTTTACAGAAATATTGAGAAGATAGTACAGAGAATTCTTATATATTACAGCACATAGTTTCCCCTTTTATAAAAATCTTACATGAATGTAATGCATTCATTAAAAAAATGAAACAATGTTGATACATTGTTATTAACCAAAGTTCATGTTCTTTCTAGATTTCCTTAGTTTTCACCTTTTTCTCTGTTCCTAAGTCCCATCCAGGATACCATATTACGTGTAGAGTTCATGTCTTTACAGGCTCCTATTGACTGTGATAATTTCTCAGACATTTCCTTGTTTTTTTGATGTCCTTGATGGTTCTAAGGAGTAATGGCTAGTTATATTGCAGAGTACCCCTCTATCAGAATTTTTCTTATTTTTTTTCTCATCATTATGCTGCTATTATAGGTTGGGGGAAGGAAGATTCCAGTTGGTAAATTGCCATTTTCATTATATCGTATCAAAGGTACATACTCTCAACCCGATGTGTGACCTTTAATATTGACCTTAGTGACTTGGATGAAGTTGTGTTTATCAGATTTCTCTACTGTAAAGTTATCTTTTATATTTATTTCCTTAACTTTTTCCACTGTGCTTTCTGGAAGAGGAATCTATGTACAGCCAACAATTAAGGCGAGAAGAGTTATGCCCTTTGTTTTATTTCAGAGTATCAATGTAATTTATATTTGGGATTCTTCTGTACGAGATATTTGTCTCTTCTCCCCATTTGTTAATTTATTCAATCATTTATCTATAAATGTATGGCTTGAGGTGTATTTATTTTGTGCTCTGTGTTACAGTCCAGTATTACTTCATTTATTTTGTTGCTCAACATTTTCCAGTGTTGGTAATTGGGGCACTCTCATTTGGCTTTTGTGCCCTTTGCCATAATCCATTACAATGTTTTTCTTTTGGTATCGTTTCTTTTGTTTTGTTTTCTGAGAAGTTCCTTACTTTCTGACACTACAAGATGCTTCAGGTTCATCTTCTATACTTCTCACCCAAGTCATAGAATTAGCCATTTCTTCAAGGATTCCTGGTTCTGTTTGCTGGAGAATGCTATTAGAGGATAATATCTGGGCACTATTGCTACTGGACCCTATCAACTGAAAAACTAAAGAAATAGATGTGTGTGCACTAACACAACAATTGTCCATAAATACAACTATAAATATTTCTATATGTGACCAAATGTATCTACATTAAGCTAAACATGAAATCTTATTTTATGTCTTCAACCATAATCCACGACTGCATGGTTCATTCTAGCCTCCTTCTCCTACTGTTCTATAAACTTCCATTCCAACAGTGAGAAGCCTGGCTTACACTATCTGCCAAACATTTAATTCCAGAATAATGTATAGAGTATCACATTATTACCCTCTGCTCTTGTGGGATACAACTGTATCACTTAGAATGTAGTGCTTCTGTGAAGTTTCTTTAGCATTTACGCTTATAGACTCTTTTTATTTCCTAAATTACCTATATCAGCGATTTTCCCGTGAGTCCTTTTGGTAAGATCATTTCACACCAGCATAATAAAGTTAGATTCTCTTGTCACAGACTGCACTGCTTCCTGGAATCTCTTGCCCTCCAGATGATTTTGTTTTAACTTGCATAGATGCTCATTCTTTGTGTGGTAAAGTTCTATGGGTTTTGACCAAGTGTATAATAATGTCATGTATTTGCCATTATTGTATCAGAAAATATTAGTTTCACTGCCCTAAAAATTTCCTGTACTCTACCTGTCCATCCTTCCCATCCTCACTCAAAATCTGTTGTAACTGCTTATCTTTTTATTCTATGGTTTTGCCTTTTTCTAAAATGTCATAAAATTAAAATAATACAATGTGTATTATTATTTCTAAAGAATTTAGAAATAGGCTTCATTCACATAGCACTATGGATTTAGGATCCATATTTATGCATGGCTGGATAACTTATTTCTTTTTAGTGCTGAATAATATTCCACTGGATGGATGGATGTCTGTTTATTCACATACTGAAAGATGCCTTGGTTGCTTCCAGTTTGGGGGTACTTATGAATAAAATTTCTATTAACATTCTCATGCAGGAATTTGTAAGGACAATATTTTCTCAAATGAAATGTGTAAATACCTGTATCATTTGGTAAAAATACGTTTAGCTTTGCAAGATGCAACTAAATTTTCTTCCAAAGTGGCTGAACCATTTTGCATTCCCATAAACACTGAAGGAGAGTTCCCATTCCTCCCAGCCCTTGCCAGCATTTGGTATTGTCCATGTTTTTTTTTATTTTTTTACTGTAAGCCAGTTTATAAATTGTGTATTTCATTGTTTTAATTTGCAATTTTTTAATGACCAATGATTCTAAGTATCTTTTCATATGTTCATTTACCATCTGTTTCTGTTCAGATGGTGTCTGTTCAGATCTTTAGCCCATTTTTTAATTGCGTGGTTTGTTTTCTTAGTATTGAATTTTAACGTTCCTTGAAAATTTTGGATTCAAGCACTTCCTCAGATATTTGTTCTGAAAATATTTCTTCCCAGTGTGTGGCAAGATTTTTCATTCTCTTTAGAGTGACTTGCAAATCAGCAGTTTTAAATTTTGATAAACCTAAACTGATCAGTTATTTTTCTTTCATGAATCCTGCTTTTGATGTTATATCTAAAAAGTGATCACCAAAACAAGTCACTTAGGTTTTCTCCTCTGTTTAGTCTAGAAATTTTAGAATATTACAATTTAACTTTAGGACTGTGATCAACTTTAAGTTGTTTTTTTGTTAAAAAGTGTAAGACCTGATTATAGATTTTTTTTTTGTTAAATATGAACATTTACATGTTTATGTAGGACTATTTCTGAGCTTCTATTCTGTTCCATTGAACTATGTAACTATTCTTTCACCAATACACACTTTCTTTATATTACTTCCCGAAGTTGGGTAGTATCAATCCTCCAGCTCTGATCTTCTTTAGTATTGTTTAGCTGTTCTAGGTCTTTTGTCTTTCCATATGCATCTTAGAGTTAGTTTTCTGATATCTACAAAATAGTTGCTGGATTTAGATTGGGAATACTTTGAATCTATAGATAAATTTTGGAAGAATTAACATCTTAGCGGTATTGAGTCATCTACACCTTGAACATGAGGAATGTCTCTTCATTTATTTAAAGTTTTGATTTCTTTCATCAAAGTTTTCTTGTTGTCCCCACTTACACCATGCTAGATTTATATCTGAGTTTATCAATTTATTCATGCTACTTTAATATTATTTTGCTTTTCATTTCAAATACCAATTATTCATTACTGTTATATAGGAAAGTCATTTGTTTTTATATATTAACCTTATATCCTTTGATCTTGCTATCATCACTTATTAGTTCTGGGAGTTTGTTTTGGTGTTGTTGCTGTTATTGTTGATTGGGGGGGGGATTTTCTATATAGACAATCATGGCATCTTTGAGGAAAGACTTTGTCTTCCTTTCCAATCTGTATGACTTTCATTTCCTTTCTTGTGTTATTGCATTAGTGAAGACTTTCAGTACAATATTAAATACAAGTGGTGGTACAGGAGGGGACAAATTATCAGATTTGTTGGCAATAGATATGTTCAAAATATTCCTTCATCTTTTAAAAAAAATTTTATGTATATACTAATGATATATACAGGCATAGAACATAATTTGTCAAAATAACATAAATAATTTTATGTGGTACAAATGAAGCATAACATGTACTTCTCCAGGGACTTCAATGATCATTGAGGAAGCCAAATAGATCCTTGTACATATTTAGAAAAATTATAGGACATTGACAAGTACTCCATCAGTATTATAGACAAAACTTGCTATAAAAGTTTTGGGAATAAAATCTTTGTAGGCTAGTTTTATCAAAGAAGGCTTAACAAAGGAGAACAGTTTGCAGTTATTTAGGTAGATTTGATATTTGGGCTGAATTTACCACAAAGAGAACTGTTGTTCGAGAAATTCTGCCTCTTTTTATTTAAAATTTGTCATGAATCTTAACAGATTTACTGTGAACTTATTGCTTTATCTTTTAATGCCCATAAGATCAGTAGTTATGACCACTCTCCCAATATTACTGATTTATATCTTCTCCTTTTCTAGTCTCTTAATGTCTAAACTTAGATTATTGATTTTATCTCTTTCTCCTTTTTAATATATATACCGGATGCTATAAATTTCTCTCTAAGCATTACTTTTGCTGCATCACACAGATTTTGATATTTTGTATTTATATTTTCATTTAGTTCACAATATTTTAAAATTTCTCTTGAGAATTCTTAATTGAACCATGTATTATTTAGAAGTATGTTGTTTAATCTCAAAATATTTGGGGATTTTCCAGCTAACTTCCTATTATTGTTTCCTAATTTAATGCCATTGTGATCTCAGAGCATAGTTTGTTTGATTTCTATTCTTTTATGTAATATATCATATGTTTTATGAATCAGTATGTGGTCTATGAGAAGAGTTGAGCTAAGCTGATAGAACTAAACTGAACTGGCAGATGTCAAAAGTAGCAAATTAAGATAAGCCAAATGAAAGCAATAGTCAAGCTTTTTGTCACTTACTTTCAAGATGTTAAGCTGGAGAAAGCCAGCTCCCACTCTGTTCTGTTTTCCCATATGGAAGAGTGCCAAGGGAGTTTCAAACAAAAGGCTGCTGCCACTTTATGGACCTAAAGCTAGGAGAAAGAGGAGAGGGGAAAGGCTAAGTGTGGAAAAGTACTGAGCACTGAGTCAGAGATGACAAGTGTCTTTAAGGATTCCCCACCTGCCCCCTAATAAGGCCCCCTTCCTAGGGAAGTTCTCAGGTTAGAAATATGAATAAGATTAAGAGCATGACTGGCCAGGGGAGCCTGCATCCTTGATTGCAGCTCTCTTCAGAAGCTGTAGTGAACTGGCTATACACCAAGTCTGGTATGAATGGGGCAATTTCCTCCTGAGACTTGTGAAGGAAAACCTTAGTAATTGCTGTGGTTGGACCTGCAAGATCACATATAGGCATTATGGCCAGAAGCCAGACTCCTCAGTCTAGCTTCATGAATATTACATGTGAGTGCAAAAAGAATTTGTCTTCTATTGTTGTTGGGTGACGTGTTCTTTAAATGTCAGTTAAATCAAGTTGATTTACTGTACTCTTCAGTTCAAACATGTCATTACTGATTTTCTTCTGTGGGATCTATCAATTACTGAAAGAAGAGTGTTGAAATGACCAAATCTAACAGTGCTGGGGATTGACTCATGTTCCCCACAAAAGGCATGTTCAAGTCTCAACCCCTGATCCTGTGGGTGTGAACCTATTTAACTAGAATCTTTGAAGATGTTGTTAAGCTGCACCCAAATTAAATAAGAGTGGGCCTTCATCCAATATTTCTGAAGTCTTTATAAGCAAAGTAAATTGCAGATGCCATGAGAAACAGACACAAGCTGAAAATCAGTGGAACCTGAAAGTGAAAGGAGAAGATACTGGCTGCCATGCACTTTGTCATGTTACAGAAAAGCCAAGGACCAAGGATCACCAGTAGCCAGCCCCAGAATGCAGTCTTTGGAGAAAGAGCATTACTTTGAAGACACCTTGATTTTGCACTTCTCCTATCCTCAAAACCATGAGTCAGTAAATTCTCATTGTTTAAGCCAACCCACTGTATGATTTTGTATTTTGTTTTGGCTCTCAAGAAACTAATACAAACACTCTATTGGTTTATTTCTCATTGTAGTACTATCAGTTTTTGCATTTTCTATTTTGATGCTCTATTGTTAGTGCATACCTGGCAAAGACTGCTAAATATTCTTGTAGAATTGACCATTTATCATTATGTAATGCCACTCTTTACAAACTCTGATAGTTTTCCTTCTGAAGAATGCTTTACTTTGTCTGAAGTTAATATCGCCACTCTAGCTTTCTTTTTGTGTTATTATGGTATATCTCTCTCCATTCCTTTACTATAACTGATCAGTCTCTTTATCTTTAAGGGACAAATATGTAAAGCCATAATTACATTTAGAGACTTCAACACCTCTCTCTCAATAATTGGTAGACAAACAAACAATCAGCAATGATACAGAAGAACTAAACAACAACATCAAGCTATAGGATCTAGTCAACATTCATAGACCCATTCACCCATCAACAGCAGAATGCACATTCTCATTAAGAACCCTCAGAACACATATCAAGATATATCCTGATCTATAAAAGAAATCTAACAAATTGAAAATAACTGAAATCACATAGTGTGCACTCTAGCGACAGTGGAATCAAACTAGAAATTATAAATCAACACAGAAATTTAAGGAGAATATTTGCAAACAGTTGGGCTCTAAATAACCCACTTCTTAATAATCCATTGGTCAAAAGGAAAGTTTAAAGGGAATTAAAAAAAATGCACTGACTGAAAATGAAAACACAACATATCAAAATTTGGGGAAACAGATAAAGCAGTGACAAGAGATAAATTTACCTTATTAAAACATTTACATTAAAAAGGAAGAAAAATCCCAATTCAGTATCTGAATAATATAGAAAAAGAAAAGCAAAGTAAACCTAAACCAAGTAAAAGGGAATAAATAATAAATAGAAAAATCGATGAAATTAAGAGCAGGAAAATATCAGAGAAAAGAAAAGAAAAAGCTGGCTCTACAAAATCAATAAAATTGCCAAAGTTCTGGCAAGTTTGATAGAGGAAAATGGGGTGATACCATTATCAATAACAAAAAGGAAGCAAGAAAGATTGTAGATCCTACACATATAAAAAGGATAATAGGAAATATCACGTACAACTTTACATAAATATACTTGATAACCTAGATGAAATGGACTAACTCCTTAAAGAAAACAAACCGCCATTATTCACCCAATATAAAATAGATATTTTAAATAGCCTTGTAACTCTTAAGGAAATTTAATCTATAATTAAAATACTGAAAAAAAAACTTTAGGCCAATTTCACTGGGAGATTCCACACAATGTTTTAAAAATAATGAACTCTAAATCTGTATATCTTTTTCAAAATGTAGGAGGGAGCACATTGCAATGTATGAAGCTAATATTGCTCTGATAGCAAAACTAGACAAAAATAATATATAAAAGAAAGCTACAGATAAGAAATCTCATAAATATAGATTCAAAAGTTTTCCAGAAGATATTAGTCAATTGAACTTAGCAATATATAAAAAGAATTACATACCATGACTAAGCAGGATTTATTCCAGGGATGCAAGTTGGTTTGATATTTGAAAACTAATCAGTATAATCTACCATTTTAACAGACTAAAGAAGAAAAATGACATGATTGTATCAATTGACATATAAAAAGTATTTGTCAAAACTAAGCACCCATTCATCTGACAAAGCTTTCTGACAAAATAGGAATAGAGAGGGAATTTTCTAAGCTTGAGAATGAACATTCACACACACACACACAAAACCTACAGCTAAAATCATACCTAGTGGTGAAAGACTGATATTTCCCTAAAGTTTCTGAACAAGGCAAAGATATGCTCTCCATTGTTTTTATTAAACTTAGTATGAGAAGGTCTAGCCAGTGCAATCAAATAATAAAAGGAACCAAAAGGTATACAGATCAGAAAGAAAGAAATAAAGCCACCCTTATGTTCAGGTAACATTACTGTCCTCATGAAATATTCCTAAGAAAAATGAAAAGGAACTTTCTTAAAATTAATAAGTGAAGTCAGCAGACCATAGGACACAGAAAAGTCAACTGTATTTCTGTATACTATTAATAAAAACGTACAGCATAACTAAAAATACAATTTACAATCACTAAAAAAAGGTGGCTGTCTAATAAAACATGTACAAGATTTGTTTGCTGAAAACTGTAAAATACTTAACAAATGAAATAAAAACTTGCCTAAATAAATGGAGACACCTTTATTGATGAATTTGAAAACTCAAGATAATAAATATATCAATCATTTTCAAATTTTCATGCAGTTTTATAACAATTCTTATCAAAATCACAGCAGAATAGTTTGTAGCTATAAACAAGATTATTCTATAAATTATATGTAAATGCAAGGACCCTAGAATATCTAAAACAATCTTCCAAAAAGAACAGTGAAGTGGAAGGAATAAACTGCCCAATTTCAATATTTATTATCTAGCTACAATAAATAAGACTGTGTGGTAGTAGTGTAGGGACAGACACTTAGATCAATAACAGGACAGAGAGCCCATAGTCCATAAATAGATGCACAGAAATTTGCCCAATTGTTTTTTGTCAAAGGTTCAAAATCAATTTCATACCAGAAGGAAAGCTTTTTCAATAAGTGGGCTGGAGAAATTGAACAACATTGTGGAAAAAAGACCAGACCTAAATCTCAAATGTTATTGAAAAATTAACCCAAAATGTATCACACACTTAAAAGTAAAATGCAAAACCATAAAACTAGAAAAAATCATAAGAGAAAATCTTCAGATCTAGGGCTAGGCAAAGAAATTTTGGACTTGAAAACAAATGCATAATCCATAAAAAGAAAATACCGTAGATTAGAGTTTGTCAAAGTTAAAAACATTCTCTGTAAATACCCTCTTATGAGGATGATAAAAATAAGCTGCTAAGAGGAGAGATTTGCAAACCACACAACTGATAAAGGACTGTTATCTAGAATATGTAAAAACCTTTCAAAACTCAATGGTAAAAAAAGTGTTATCCAGTTTGAAAATGGTCAAAAGACATGAAGAGACATTTCACTGAAGTGGGTAAGCATATGGAAAATACACACATGAAAATATATTCAACATTATTAGCCATTAGAGAAATCTAAATTAAAACCACAATGAGACATCACTACACACCTATTAGAATGTCCACAGTAGAAAATTTTGACAGCAAATACTGATGAGAATGGGGAGAAGCTAGATCACGCATATATTACTAGTATACCATTCTGGAAGACATTTTTGGAGTTTCATAAAACATTAAATATGGGACTATTATACAAACCACCAAGTAATTTCTAGGCATTTATCCCAGAGAAATGAAAAATTATGTTCATGCAAAAACCTGTTCAGAATTTTTTCATAGCAGCTCTATTTTGTCTGCAAAACTGGAGACAACTCAGATATCTATCAAGTAATGAGAGGTTAACCAAATTGTGAATCATCCACACAGTGGAATGCTAGTCAGCAATAAAAAGGAAAGCACTATTGATATGCAAAAGAACTTGGATGAATCTCCAGAGAATTATGTTACATGATAAAGGGAGTCAAACCCAAAAGGTTACATAGTGTATGACTTTGTTTATGTAACATTCTTAAACTGACAAAATTACAGATATGGAGAACAGATTTTCTCTGTTGATAGTCAGGGGTTGAGGATTGGTGGTTTAGAGTTTATGGGACTACAAAAGGGGAAAGCACTGCCTGAAGGATCCTGGGGAGATGAAACTAGTATTTATCTTGACTACATCAATATTAATATCCTGGTTGTGATATTATAGTATACTTTTGGTAGACTCTGTCACTAAAGGGAACTGGATAAATTGTACATGGGATTTTTCTGTATTATTTTTGTAACTGTATAGGGATATACTGTTATCTCAAAATACAATGTTTAATTGAAAAAAAAAGTATATATGTGTACACACACAGTCACTATATGGCCCCCCAATCCTAGGTATTTATCCCAGAAAAATAAAGACACATTTCCACACCGAAACTTGAACAAATTAAAATTTATAGTAGTTTCCTATTGCTGCTGTAGTTAATTATACAAGCTAGTGGCTTAAAACAATGCAAACTTATTCTCTTACTGTTATGAAGGTTGGAAGTCTAAAATTAAGATGTTGCTATGGTTGTGTTCCTTTTGGAAACTTCAGGGGAGAACCTATTTACTCATCTTTTTCAACTTCTGTAAAGGCCAGCTGCTTTCCTTGGTTCATGATTCGTCCATTCATCAATCCAACCTCTTGCTTCCATTATCACCTTCCCTACTAGATCAAAGCAACATTATTCATAATAAGCCAAATTCTTTAAAAATCCAAATATTCATCTTGTAAAAATCCAAATACACATCAGCCAGTGAATGAATAAACAACTATGGTATATCCACAATATTACTTAGTAATGGATTTAACAGCAATGTGACTGAATATAGAATATGTAGTACCAAGTAGAGAAGTCAAAGGCAAAAGATTATATATTCTATAATTCTATTTATATAAAATTCTAGAAAGGGAAAGTATTGTGACAAAAGGAAAATAAATGTTTGCGTAGGGTCATGAGTTAAGTGAGGGGGTTGACTATAAATGGGTTGGAGAGAAATTGTTACAATGATAGACATGTTCTATGTCTTGATTATGGTAGTGTTTATTAAATATTATAAAATGTCAAAATTCATCCAACTGTATAATTAAAATGAATGGGTTTAATTTTACGTAAATTATATTTCATTAAAATTGGGCAAAAATGGATTCTTTTATGATTACGGAAGTATAGTTTGACAAATCACCTACCTGCTTAGCTTTCAATTAAGACTTCAATAGAATTGCAATCTTCCTATGTGATCTAGGATTTGGTTTGGGAGGGAAGGCCATACAAACCAAATCCAAAAGGGGACCTTCAATGCAAACCCAAGTAGATAAAAAAAACCTTAGATGAGTGAAGGAAATCAACTTGTAAAATAACCTTATCAAGAAAATCAAATGCCCTATTTGCAACAGAAGATCATAAAGTATGTGAAGATGCAGGCAGATATGACCCGGCTATATGATTAAATCACCAGTGGGGACACAGAATTTGTAACAACTAATTAAGGATGTTTATGAAGACTTAAAGTATATCAAGAAGACACTGGAAGAGCATAAAGAAGAATTTGAAATCATAGAAAAATAGCAGATCTCACAGAGAAGAAAGATACTGTAGACTAAATTAAAAGTATACTAGACACACACAACAGCAGATTTGAAGAGGCAGAAGTAAGAATAAACCAATGAGAAAACAGGACAATTAAACACACAAAAGAATAAATAAGCAAAAAGATGGAAAGAATGGAACTAGATCTCAGGGAAATGATAGAAAATATGAAGCACACAAATATAAGAATTATCAGTGTCTCAGACCTAGCATAGGAATAGGAAGGTTGGCTGAAGAGATTATGGAGGAAAACTTCCCAACTTTTATAAAAGACATAAATATGCAATTAAACAAGTCTAATGAATCCCAAGTAGAATAAATCCAAACAGCCATACTCCAAGATGCATACTAATCAGAATGCCACATCTTGAAGAGAAGCAGTAAATCATGAAAAGAAGAGAAAAATGATTGACTACATACAAGGGAAACTACATTGGAGCTTGTACTATTCAACAGGCACCATGGAGGCAAGAAGACAGTGGTATAATATATTTAAGATTCTGAATGAAAAAGACTTCCAGACTAGAATTCTTTATCCTGTCAAGTTGTCTTACAAAATTGACGGTGAGATGAAAATATTCACAAACAAATGCTGAGAGAATTTGCCAATGAAAGACCTGCCCTACAAGAAACACTAAAGGGAACTCTGTCAGCAGAAAAAAAAAATGGGGGGAAAAATTGGTAGAATATCCAGAATCTTTTATGATTGCGTCTTTATTTTTCGCATCTCCATTTTTCAGTAATTGGGTTTGCCAACGACACAACCCTTGTCAATTTATATACAAGAATGGTGAGTTCTGTATTTTCTCTGATACAATACATATAGGATCAGGTATAAGTAATTATAAATACACTAATAAACTTTAAGATGAGCTGCTTTTCCTTTAAGAAACCTGAGATTGAGTTTTTAAAAGATTAGAAGAATGTCACTGAAAGATTTCAAAGCTTTTTGAATCACTTTCTTCCTTTTTTTCTCAGCAGCCTAAATTCCTAGGAGAGGCAATGATTGCAAACTGGTCCCAGAAGAGATACACCAAGATTTAAAGTGAGAAACACATCATTATTTTCTATAACGCTCATCCTGAGGATGGTACAAATGCATGCAGTTACTAATGATGAAATAAATGCCCCAATGAAAGAAATATCAGCAAAGACCATCATTTTTATGGCAACTTTAATTTGTAAAAAATCCCAAGAAAATTGTTTGCTAGGGGGGAGTTAACTTTGTACAGTGTTGTATGCCAGAGCATCAAAATGACTTCTAAAATTATGATTATTATGATAGCCATAAATTGTACATACATGTCCTGCTTTGCAAAAGTTAATACAAAGTTCAGTTTCCCTCCATTCTACCAAATAAACCACAGGGCAGCTGTAATTTAATTCATTCTCTGCAGAATTATCTGAACAACAAGGAGCAATTAATTTTTAAGTTATTTACAAATGCTCACTGAAGCACATATATTGCTGATTTATGTGGCAGCTTAAGATCTGTGAGAAGGCATTGCTCACTAATCACAGACACCTGGGACATTATCACCATAAAGTAAATGACATCCTCAGTGTCTTAAAACTGTCATGGCAGGGTTTATATTCATTAGAGGCAGCTCATACTTAGAATCCTTAGCACTAATGGCTAAAACTATCCATACCATTCAAAAGGAAAACATTACATAAGTATTAAAATCAGTTAAATTACCTTGTGACACCCAAGTAAGAATTACCTTCAACTCATCCTTTAACCCCACAATCAGTCAAGCAATGTGATTGCTTGGAATTCTGCCTTATGCATGTTTCTCAACCCTATTAGCCATCTTCTTCTCTTCTTTTGTGACTCAGCTGTGACCTCCTACCTAACCTTCCTGCCCCTAACATGGCTCTGCTTTACATATTCCACCAGTGTCATCCATCTAAAAGCAAATCTGATCAGACTACCCACCACTTAATATTCTCCCCTCTTCCTGAAGCTTCCAGATTGTGCTCAGAATTTTGTGGCCCAGCTGATAAGAACTCAGAGGATCTGGCTTCAGCCTATCTTTTCTTCCTCATTTCCTCCAACCTTCGCTCTACTGCCATAAGCACACACAAGTGTATTACCATTCAGAAGTCCTCAGTCATTGTTCCTGAACACACCATTCTATTTTATGTCTCGGATAGTTGTTGATCCCCAGCTTTTGCTTTGTCTTCCGAATATTTCTATATACACCTTAGTATTGCCTTCTCTATAATACCTTCTCTGATCCAACAAAGAACAATTATTTACTCTCTTTTCTGTGCTTTTCCTATAATTATTACTGAAAAAAGTATTATTTTGTATAAATTATCCAAAAACTATTTACTTGCCTGCACTTTTCTACTTCTACAATATAATTTTCCTGAGGGTAGATCTGTTTCATTCATCTTTGAAAACCTGGTGGTTTGTGCATAGTAGTTGCAAAATTTTTAAATATTTTTATTTACAAAAACAAACAATACACTTAGAACCACCCAAATATGAATACCTTAGTTAGCTTATTCATAGGCGTATTTAAATAAAGTACCCAAATTTTACATTGAATTGGGGAGCTGTGGAGAACATTTCTGCATTAAATAAAAGTTAGTCTAGATGGCTTCTAGTGACCTTTCCAAATGAAGAATTTACCTATATCACTTTCCTTTTTGTAAAATAAGTCTGGAGAGCTCCATTCTGACATTTTTACCACTATAGAGTACAAATACTTAATCATGGGACAGACCAAATATAAGATTCTCTTCTATTTGTTAATAGTGTATAAACGTTGCTTAACATTATTCTTACTCAAGACTTCTAGATCTCTTAAGGCATTCATAATACAAAGACAAATATTAAAACATTTACTCAGTTTCCTTGTATTTATTCTTAATCTTATTTATTAAAAAATTCAAAAGTTGCAATGAAACACAGAGGATTCAGTATGCTATAAACTTACATACTTTCCACTCTATAATTCAGCAATATTCTTTGAGTCAATTACTTTTGAGAAAGGGGTATTTTCAAGGTTTTTGACTGAAGGATGAAAAAGTATTCCCTCAAGCTCTGTTTGGAAAGGTTAAACATATACACTCACTGTGTGTACATGGATCATTGTGATACATTCTGGAAACACAGATTCATCCAATTTTCTACGTGGATAACAGTCTGAATATCCTTTCCCTATAACAACCGTCAAAAAAGTATTAAACTGAAAAAGGTTTCATTACCTCTTCTATTCAGTGAGATAAATGTTTAGAGATATGTTTAAACAA
This sequence comes from Myrmecophaga tridactyla, assembly GCA_004026745.1. NCBI lineage: Eukaryota > Metazoa > Chordata > Mammalia > Pilosa > Myrmecophagidae > Myrmecophaga > Myrmecophaga tridactyla. The sequence goes on along the minus strand of PVIY010003986.1, from coordinate 23,234 downwards.
ACTGATTAGTCAGGATCCAATCACTCATTGAATCAACACTTTCTGCTATTCACATTTGTATTTACTATCTTTCCTAACTTACTCCGTGGTGCATAAATGAAGTTTATATGTACTGTCAAACATTGTAGGTGGAACTCTTAAAAACAGAATTTTACCTTTGATAATATAAATCTCAACCATATCAAGATGTTCTGAAATCAACTGAAAATATATATATAAAAAAAAGACTATTTCAAGGTGTCTAAATTTTCACTGTGGGCACCAGATCTATTCCAATTATTAAATGGTAGATTCAGCCAAATAAATGCCAACTTTATTTTATCTAAGACCATGTTCTCCACTTGTGCCCTTTTTCCTCTCCTCTGAGAACTTGTTCTATCAATGTTTTGTTTTCTCTTGATCCTTTAAATCTCTCCCTCACCACTAGGTTTTTTTTCTTTCCCTACGTATATGTCCCTCTGTCTTTCCTTGACTTTGTTAAGGAACCATTCTCTTTCTTTCCTTTAATTACTGTGGATCATGAAAAGATAAATTATTCTCACTGCCTTCCCTCTCCTTTTATTTTTTTAAGTTTTTTCAACTTTTTTTTTTTTGGCATGGTCAGGTTCTGGGAACTGAACCTGGGTCTCCAGCATGGCAAGCAAGAATTCTGCCACTGAGCCACCATTGCACCACCCTTCCCTCTCCTTTTACTCCCACCTTTACCTCCTGCAAAGGGGCTTCATACCCAATTTCTGTGACCCTTCTTAATCTTCACTGTGTTTAAATGCTTTGTTGGATTTACTATGTTGAAATTCCAAATCCTTTTTTTCTTTCTTTACTTGAAATTCTTCCTGCCTTAAATTGCATGCAGCTGGACTTTTCTGGTTATCTTCTTATGTGATACAAATCGTAGACTAAAAAAATATTTTACTCCATCATCACCAACTGCTGTGTGACCTAGCTCAAGTTCCTTACCTTCTGCATGCTTTAGTCCCCTGGGTCTTAGCTTTAGAATGAATAATCTTTCACTATCGCTTAAAAAACAATTTGCATGAACCTAATTTCTCCTCTCAACTTTGGGCAAATTCAAAAGAAAATCCTAGCGCAATAAATTTAAATATATAGCTATTTTTGAAAATCAGTATTGCACAATCGTTTATGTGCTGCTCACAGGGTTATTGAAAACTAAATAAGATAATGCATCCAAAAACTAAACTACAATAAATAGGAAAAGTTTTCATCCAATATTTAAGTATTCAAACACATAGTAAGTACCAGAAACTGTAGCAGAGGCCTGGATATCCAATAATGAGTAAAATATCATATGAAAGATAGTAACATTAGGCTTATTCTGTAATTTAACTGGCTCCCCTAGAATTTAAGCATTCTAGACATTCACTTAAAGATTGTGAATAAATATACATTTTATTAAGGCATGGGATTTCCTGTTGCAGTGCATAAGTCCTTTAAAATTCCTAACATTTTAAAGTCTGAAATTCACATTGCTTAATATTTTTATACCATTTTATTCATTTGTCCCAGGGTCCCTAAGATGTATGTGAATGTGAAAACAGGGAGATTGGATTGGAGTAAGGAAGACCGCAGTTTGCTAGCTTTAAGATGATAACAAGAGGCAGGAGAACTAAATCTCCTATTATGTAAACTAATCCATGATGTAGTTATTATATGTAATAATTTTGAAGACAATGTAAAAGTGTATTTTAATATACAGAATGCGCAGTGAGAAATGCGTTGCAATAAATGCTATTGCTTTTGTATCATTATCCCATTCTTTTTACTTAAAGTCATATCCTCTTGTCCCTTACTTTAACATCAGTTCAAAATATTTATTAATCTACTTAAAATTGCCCACTGGATGGGATATTGGGATATTCTGCATGGTTTATGATATAATTTTCCTTTGCCTCTTATTTTTTACACCTTCCTATGGAACTCATTATATTTTTGTAGGAATTTCATTGTGACCCCTGAAAACTGTGAGGGCTTCAGGTAAATTCCTTCTTTTGTTAATATGGATGCTTGTCTTATTTTATTTCATTTTATTTATTGCATTATTAATGTGCAATACATTTTTACTGATGAGTGTTTCTGTTCTTTTCTTGTCCTATTTAATTCAGCATCTACAACTTGTAAGTGGAACAAACCTTCAGATACAATATTTCTGCTTTATGTTTTCTTCTTCTTTCCTCATTCCCTGCCTCTCCTTCTCTAACTCCTCCAGGATGGGAGGTGGATTCAAGGGGTGCGAGTGAATTTAACTAAAATAGAATAATATGGGTGACAAAATGCAATTAGAATAGATAGAGCATATTAATTATATTTCCCCTCTTTCTACCAGATGTGAAAATTTTTATTTTTCATCTAACTATAGAATATGGCTTAAGATTACTAATTTTATTTTCTGTTTCAAAATGCACACAAAAAAGCCCCTAACAGATTTTGGATAAAAATAAGCCCTTGGTCCCTCTGGAAAAAAAGGACCTAGAGCTTCCTATGCCCACAAAATACAAAATCTTCAGCCATAGAAACCAGGCTTCAGCAATGTTCTTTGAACTTTAGGGCGGAAAAACAATCACCTGTGTTCATTGTGAAAGATAAGAGTTATTCAGAGACACCTTCAGAAACATTGTGTTAGTGGGTCCGGGTGAATTAAGGAATTAGTATTTTTGTAAGTACTCCAGGTGATTCCGTTACAGGTAATTCAAGGACACTGAGAAATTTTAGCCTGCATTCTGGATTCTTGCAAAACAATAATAATAATAATAAAGTTCCAAACTACCATTACTCAAATAGTAATGTCAAGGTCTTAATCTTCAAGGTTATGGAATTACTGGAAGAAGTGGCAATTTCCTTGTCAGGTACACCCTAACGATGTATATGGAACATATTAAATATGCCATATCAGGGGCCTTCTGTCACTGTATACCAATTTAGGACAATGGAACAAACACAGTAATCGCCTTAAGCATGGTCAAGTATGAGAAACATGGTTGGAGCAGATTTTTCACCAGCTTTCACAGAGGTATTTTGCTGGATGTTAGGAAACAGTGTTTCACGAGTATTTTAAAACCGGATGAAAAATCGGGCAATAAGTGTCCCTTAATTCAGTATGCTGGGGGATTATCTTGAAAGTTCAGCCACAGAATTTCCCTGGTTTCCCACAGGCAATTCTGAGGGAAATATATGAGTAAAATAAAACCAGAACCAGTATTCAAGGCTAGTTGGGTGACCATATTTTTCTGAAATAATTCCTCAATCTTAGACCTAAATAAACATTGTGACTTAAGTACATACACAGTATCATTACTTTTCATCTTTTATAATAAACTGCTAAGACCAAAGTATCAAAGATGTCAGAAAGGAAAGGTAAAGATCTGGATTTCCTCTCTACTCCTACACTTAAAGATAATCTTGGTGAACTAAGGTTAGAAAATTATGGAATATAAAAAATATAGAAGAAAAATATGAGAACTATAAGAATATAAGAAAAATATTGGAAGATTAGAAATGAGGAACTATTTTCCTGGTTTTATTTTTTAAACAGTAAACTAAAACTGACTGTAATGTTAACCATATGAAAGAATATGAAGCACAACATACAATGCTTTGTTTCTTTAGAAAGAGGACCATGATGTCCAATAACTAGTATGAAATATATATACGTATATATATTAGAGGAGTTGTGGGTTTACAGGACAATCATTCATAAAACACAGGGGTCATATACTACATGATTATTAGTACTTTATATTGATGTAGAACATTTGTTACAATTGATGATAGCACATTTTTGTAATTGTACTATTAACTGTAGTCTATGATTTAACGTAGGGTTTATTGTTTGTATAGTGTAGTTCCATGGATTTTATTTTTTAATTTTATTCTGTTACTGTGTATACAATCTAACATTTCCCTCTTTCAGTCACATTCAAATTCTTCCTTCTTTTTAACAGCAGCATAGTTTTCCATTGCATTTTAGTATAATTATCTATTTGCATACTTTGAAAATAATGGATATTTACATTGTTACTAGTCTTTTGAAAGTATTTTTCTACTTTGATCTTTTTAAACTATGTGCTTTAAAGATGGATTTTTAAAATATATTTTTAATTAGAGAAGTTGTAGGCTTTCAGATCAATGATGTTGAAAATACAGCATTCCCATATGCCCCCTATTATTAATACTTTGCATTATTGTGGTAACTTCGTTACAATTGATGAAAGAATATTTTAATTGTACCATTAACTATAGTCCATCAATTACATTAGGGTTCACTGTGTTATATAGTCCTATGTTTTATCTTTTAATTTTTACTTTTGTAAAATTTAAGCTGAAAATTTCCCTTTTAACCACATTGATAAATATGATTGATTGCTACCAATTACATTCAAAATTTTGTGCTAACATCACCATTTCCAAAATTTTACAATCAACCCAAATAGAAATTCTATTTTATTTAAGATGTAACTTCCCTTTCCCTACCCCGACCCCACTCCCTGGTAACCTATAATCTAGATTCTAACCCTATGAATTTACTTATTCTAATCATTTCATTTCAGTGAGATCATGCAATATTTGTCCTTTTGTGTCTATCTTATTCCAGTCAACATAACGTCTTCAAGATTCATGCATGTGTCATATGAATCAGAATTTAATTTCTTTATGATGCTGAATAATATTCTATTATGAATATATAGCACTTTTTATGTATCCATTCATCAGCTGATGGATACTTGGGTTCTTCCATCTTTTGGCAATTGTGAATAAGGCTGGTATGAACAGCAGTGTGCATATATTTATTCAAGTCCCTACATTACATTCTTTGGAGTATGTATATACCTAGTAGCAGAATTACCAGATCATATGGTAATTCTATACTTAGCTCTCTGAAGAACCACTAGATTGATTTCCATAGAAGCTGCACCATTAAACAATCCCAGCAGCAATGAATAAGTGTTCTTATTTCTCTATAACCTCGCCAACAGTTTATTTTCTGGTTTTATGAATTATCATACTTATGAAATAGTCACTATTCCAAAGGGTGTGAAATGGTATCTTGTGCTTTGCATTTCCCTAATAGCTAATTCTGGTGTCTGTCTTTTCATGTGTTATTTAGCCATTTGTATAACCTCTAGGAGAAATGTCTGTTCAAGTCATTTGCTCAATGTTTATTTGGATTGTTTGTCTTTTTATTGTTGAATTGTAGGATCTCTTTATATATTCTTGATATTCAGTCCTTATTGAATATGTGGATCCCATATATTTTTCCCCATATATATATGAAGTTATCTTTTCATGATAAAATCCTTTCATGCACAAAGTTTTAAAATTTGATGAGGTCTAATTTATCAACTTTTTTTCATTGCTTGCCTTGGGTGTAAAGTTTAAGAAACCATTGCTTATCTCAAGACCCTAAAGACGCTTCCCTACATTTTCTCTTATGAGTTTTATAACCCTGGTTCTTACATTTAGGACTTTGATCCATTTTGAGTTAATTTTTGCATTTGGCATGAGTTAGTCATCCTCTTTCATTCTTTTGTATTTGGATATGCAGTTCTCCCAGCACCATTTGCTGAAGAGACTATTCTATCCCAATTGAGTGGACTTGGCAGCCTTATCAAAAATCAATGGGCCATAGATATGAGTGTCTATTTCTGAACTCTTAATTCATTTAAATTGTTCTAGGTATCTCAGAGTTCTCTGGAGAAACAGAACTGACAGGGAATATTTGCAAATATTACATGTTTAGAAGATTGTCTCATGTGAATATGGGTATAGGCAAGTCCATATTTTGCAGGCAGTCTGCAAGCTGGAAACATCAATGAAGGTTTTCAGTGAATTTCCCAGAAGAACTAGCTGGCTGAAGTAAAGCTGAAAATTCTCTCTTCTGACTACTGAAATCATAACTTCTCCTTTTAGAATCTTCAACTAATTGGATTAGACTTCTTTCATTAACAGAGAACAAACTCCTTATATGAATGTAGATGTAATCAGCCGTAAGTGCAATCAACTTCCTAATGATATAAGTGCATGAAATGTCTAAACAGTAACAATCAAGCCAGTGCTTGATTGACCAAACAACCAAACACTAAATCCTGGCCAAGATGACACATAAACTTAATCATCACAGTATATCTATCTATCCTTGTGCCAGTACAATGATGTTTTGACCACCGTAGCTTTGCAATAGGCTTTAAAGTCAGGAAGCAACGGTTCTCCAACTTCATTTTTTTCAAGAATATTTTGACTATTCAGGGCCCCTTATTATTCCAAATAAATTTGATAATTGGCTTTTCCATTTCTGGAGAGTAAGCTGTTGGAGTTTGATTGGAATTACATTGAATTTGTAAATCATTTTGGGAAGAATTGACATATTTACAATAATTAGTCTTGCAATCCGTGAGCATGGAATGCCCTTCCATTTATTTAGATCTTGTTTGAGTTCCTTTAGCAAAGCTTTGCAGTTTTATAAGTCTTTAATTTATTCCTAGATATTTTACTCTTTTAAGGATTATTGTAAATGGTATTTTCTTCTTGATTTCCTCCTCAGAGTGCTCAATACTAGCATATAGAAACTACTGATTTTTGCATATTGATCTTATACTCTGCCACCTTGTTATATTCATTTATTAGCTCTAGTTTGTTGTAGATTTTTCAGAACTTTCTACATATAAGATCATGTCATCTGAAAATAGTGGAAGTTTTCATTCTTCCTCTCCACCTTGTTGCTTTTTCTTGCCTATCAGTTTTACCTAGTACACCCAGTACACTGTGATATGACAGTGTTGACAGTTACCCTTGTCCTGTTCCAGATCTCAGAGAGAAAGTTTTCAGTCTTTTGCCTTTGAGTAGGATGCTAGCTCTGGGTTTTTCATATATGCACTTTATCAGGTTGAGGAATTTTCCTTCTATTTGTATTATTCTACATGTTTTATCAGTAAAGGATGCTGGATTTTGTCAAATGTCTTTTCTGTATCAGTTGAGATGATCATGTTTCTTTTTCCCTTTGTTCTGTTAATATAATGTATTGCATTAATTGCACCCTGGCATAACAGATAAAACCTACTTGATCTTGCTGGATAATTCTTTTAATGTGCTGTTGGATTCAATTTGTCAAGGATTTTGCATCTATTTCATAAGAGAAGTTGGCCCATAATTTTCTTTTCTTGTAGTGTTTTTATCTGGCTTTGTTGTTAAGAGTGTTGTTGTTCTCATAAAATGTGTTATGTAGTATTCCCTCTTCTTCAATTTTTGGAAGAGTTGAGCAGGAGCAAATTACTCCCTCTTAGGTTGTTCAGTAGGATTCATCACTGAAACCATATGGTCCTGGGCTTTCCTTTGTTGGGAGTTTTTGATGATTATTTCAATCTCTACTTGTAATTGTCTCTCAATATCTTCTCTCTCTTCCAGAGTCAGTGTACGTTGATTGTGATTCTACGATTTTTTCCATTTCATCTAGGTTGTTTAATTTGTTGGCCTACTGATTTAAATAATATCCTCTTATAATCCTTTGTTGTTTCTCCAAGGTCAGTAGTAATACCCCCCTTTTCATTTCTGATTTTATTTATTTTCAGCTTCTCTCTTTTTTTCATTGACCATCTCACTAATGGTTTGTCAATTTTATTGATCTTTTCAAGGTTGGTTCTGTTAATGTTCTCTGTTAGTATTATTTTTTAAATTCTCTATTTCATTTATTTGTGCTCTAATCTTTGTTATTTCTTTCCTTTAGTTTGCTGTGGGGGGTTGCTCTTCTTTTTCTAGTTTCTCCAGGTGTGCATTTAGATTTTTGATTTTAACTCTTTCTTCTTTTTAATGTAAGCATTTAGGGCTATAAATTTCCCTTTCAGCATTGTCTTTGATGCATTCCATAAGTTTTTATATGTAGCATTCTCATTTTCATTCATCTCAACGTATTTACTCATTTGCCTTGTAATTTTTTCTTTGACTCATTGATTGTTTCAGGGTGGTATTTAACTTCCATATATATTTTTAATTTTCCAGTTCTCTGCCTGTTATTGATTTCCAGTGTCACTTCATTATGTGAGAGTACATGCTTTGTATAATATCAGTCTCTGTTATTTTACTGAAACTTGTTTTTTGATCAAATGTGCTTCATCCTGGAGAATGATCCATGTGCACTTAAGAAGAATGTATTTCCTACTGTTTTGGGGTGAAATGTTCGTATATGTCTGTTAGGTCTAGTTCATTTATCATCTTTTACAAGTTCTCTATCTGCTGATGATTGTTGTATATTGAATTCTCTAACTGTTATTGTAGGGTTATCTATTCCTCTATGCCATTTTGTCAGTGTTTGCCTAATGTATTTATGAACCTTGTGACTAGGTACATAAATATTTGTCATTGTTATTTTTCTTGGTGAATTGAACCTTTTATTAATATATAGTGTCATTCTTTGTCTCTTGTTAACAGCTTTTGACTTAAAGTCTGTTATAGCTAACCCAGCTCTTTTGTGGTGCAAATAATATATTTGCATGGAATATCTTTATCCATCCTTCGCTTTCAAACTATTTGTCTCTTTGGTTCTAAGGTGATTCCCTTATAAACAAGATAGAGTTGGCTCATGCTTTCTTATCTATTCTGCCAATAGATTAAGGAGTTTAATCCATTGAATTCTATATTATTTATTATTCCATAAATTCAGTATTATTACTGTAAAGGCAGTACTTATTTCATACTTACAGTTATGTGATGTTTCTGACTGATCCCTTTCTATATATTTTTTAAATATTTTCTTTGTAGTAGGTGTTCTGTGATTTTATTAAACTACCTGTATCTATAATCTACTAATTTGAAGAGATGCCAAATTAGCTACAATAGCATCCATGTTCCTTGTATCATGTCTATTTCTCCTCTTTATGTTGTTTTGGCCCACAGTACCTCTTTCTATTTTGCATGTCTGTTATCAGGAAATGTGCTTTTTCTTGTTTAATTGTATTCTGACTCATATAGGAATTAATGAATAGAGATGTATATTGAGGATATGGTATTATCGGGTTTTACATTTACCCTTTTGGTTAGCTTTACTGAAGATCTTCATTTCATCACACTACTGTCAGTCCATCTGTCATGTCTTTTCCTTTCAACCTGAATGTTTAGTAATTATTTTAGGGCAGGTATTTGTGGAAAAACTCAGTTTCATTTTTTCTGTGAATATTTTACATCAATTTTGAAGGACAGTTTTTTCCAGATAAAGAATTTTCAGCTGGCAGTTTTCTCTTTCAGTACCTTAAATATATCATGCACTGCCTTCTCCCCTCCATGGTTTTTGATGAGAAATTGTAATTTAGTCTTAATATGGCTCCCTTGTATGTGACAAATTGTTTTTCTCTTGCTGATTTCAGGGTTCTCTTTTTCTTTGGCATTGGACATTCAGATTGGTATGTGTCTTACAACAGGCCTATTAAGATTTATTATGTTTGGAGTACATTGCCCATTTTGGACATGTATATTTATGTCATTTATAGGAGTTGGAAAATTTTTGGATGTTATTTCCTCATTATCTTTCTGCCCCTTTCCCTTCTTTTCTCCTTCTGAGACATCCATGACACAGATGTTTGTGCACTTCATGCTGTGACTAAAATCCCTGAGACAGTGCTCAAATTATTCTATTTTTCTCTAAGCATTCTTTCTTTCAATTATCTTGTTTTCTAGTTCACTGATTCTTTCTTTTGCCTGCTCTAATCTGCTGCCGAATGCTTCTAGTGTATTTTTAATCTCAATTATTGTGCCTTTCTGCCATCATTTCTGTGTTATGCTTCTTTTCAAACTTCAGAATTCTTCTTTCTGCTCACACATTGTCTTCTTAATATCTTTTAGCTCTATATCCATATTTTCTTTCATCTCCTTAATTAATTTAGTTGTTTTGTTTGAACTACTTTAATTAGTTGTTCCAAATTCTTTGTCTCCTCTGAAGTTTTAATTTATCACCCTTGACTAAGCCATATCTTCCTGTTTCTTAGTATGGCTTGCAAATTTTTGCTGATGTCTGGTATCTGTATTAGCTAGGGTTCTCTAGAAAAACAAAATCAGCAGGAAATATCCATACATATAAAATTTATAAAAGTGTCTCATATAACCATGGAAATGTAGAGCCCACGCTCTGTAGGGCAAGGTACAAGCTGGAAACTCGGATGTACTTCCTCAACAAACTCTCAAGAGAGGCTGACTGGACAATGATAGGAATGGAAGAGTCTGAAATCTGTAGGGCAGGCTGTGAAGCTGATATCTCCGATGAAGGATCTGAATGAATTCCACAGGGAAGGCTCACCAGCCAAAACAGGAAGAGAAAGTGTCTCTTCTGAATCCTCCTTAAAAGCCTTCCAGTGATTAGATTAAGCATCACTCATTGTAGAAGACGCTCCCCTTGGCTGATTACAAATGCAGTCAGCTGTGGATGCAGCCAAGATGATCATGATTTAATTCTATGAAATGTCCTCATTAATAGACAGGCCAGCACTTGCCCAACCAGACAAACAGTCACCACCACCTGACCAAGTTTACACATGAACCTGACCATGACAGTATCTGATTATTTTGATGTGCCAACTCTGAAGGTCAGTTTCTCCCTCTTTTGCCTTGGATTTTATTGTTGATTAGCTTTGTTTTAAGGCTCTTCTTTGATGCTTGATCAAACTTATTCTGAAAATTTAGAGTGTCCTGTGTTTACCCTTTCAAATTTGCTCAGCTCTTTTTCACCTGATTCTTACCCTGGATATGTAGTACACTTTTTAAGATTGCACTCTTTGGGTAATTGTTTCACCTCCAGGAGAAAGTTTAATTTCCTTTTTCTTCTCCAGGTGATCTGTTCAATTTGTTTTTATGTTTTTGTGGTTTTTTTATGCTGTATGGCAGGGTCATATTTCATTCTTTTTCCATGTGAGTATCCTGTTATTGCAGCACCATTTGTTGAATTTTTTGTTTATTTATTTGTTTTTGTTGGTTTCTTTGTTTGGGAAGTGCACTGGCCAGAAATTGAACCTGAGTCTCCTACATGACAATCGATAATTCTACCACTGAACTATCATTGTCCCTCATGTTCATGTGTTTTTCTGCAGCATTTTCTATCCATCTGCTATGATTTGTTTAAATTCACTTTTCATTCAGTATACCTTTTTCATTATGTTTTTCAGCTCTGGGACCCATCCTATATTACAGAAGTTCAGCTTTCTTTTTATTTTTTCTTTCTGTGAGGTGTTTCTCCTTCTGGTTTACTGCCCATTAGGGTATCCCACCCCATGAAGCCAGATGGATTCAATCCAGAAAGGTCCATTTTGCCTGTAGGTGATCCGGCAAACAGAAACTGGATGTATTTCATGCCAACAGTTCTACCATGGTCCTTCTTTTTTCTCTGCTGGGGACAATTTTGTATGTGGCACTCCCCAACCACTTGTGTTGTGCTCTGCATCTCTGTGGACTTAGGGCCCTATACCTGGCGTTCTAGTTTGTTAGCTGCCGGAATGCAATATACCAGAAACAGAATGGCTTTTTTAAAATTTCTTAATTACAGAAATTTATTAAGTTGCAAGTTCACAATTCTAAGGCCGTGAAAATGTCCCAACTAAAGCAAGGCTATAGAAATGTCCAATCTAAGGCATCCTGGAAAAGATACCTTGGTTGAAGCAGGTCAGTGACATTCAGGGTTTCTCTTTCAACTGGAAAGGCATATGGTGAACATGGCGATGTCTGCTAGCTTTCTCTCCTGGCTTCTTGTTTCATGAAGTTCCCTGGGGGCATTTTCCTTCTTCATCACCAAAGGTCTCTGTCTGCACAATCTCTGTCATGGCTCTAAAAAGGGACTCTCTCCAGAATGTTTTCTCTTTTAAAGGATTTCAGTCAAGGTCCACCTGGAATGGTTGGGGTTGCATGACCCTCTAATCAAAAATTAATACCTACAATCGCGTGAGTCACATCTCCATGGGAACAATCAGAAAACTCCCAGCCAGCAATATTGAGTGAGGATTAAAGGTCATGGCTTTTCTGGGGTCCACCACAGATTCAATCTGGCACATTCCACCCTTTGGATCCCAAAAAGACATGTTCTTTCCAAATGCAAAATACATTCATTCCATAACAATATCAGAAAGCCTTAAACCATTCATTAACAAAACAAATATTATACAAAGTCAGAAACAGTACAAAATCTCATCAAAGTCAGCTACAGGCATGGTCTGTCCTAAGGCAAAATTATCCTCTGGCTCTGGACCTGTAAAACTCAGAACAAGTTATTTGCTGCCAACATACAAAGGAGGAACAGTCGTAGAATACATATACCCATTTCCATAGGGAGAAATGAGAAGGAACACAGGGGTCACCAGACACAAGCAGTTTTGAAAGCTTGCAGGGCAAAATCCATTAGATTTCAGAGTCTTTAAGTCATTTATCTTCAGGGCTTTAGAAAGCAGCAGTCCCACCCTTTCTAAGGGCCTGAGCAGTGGCCTGCCTCTCTCAGAATGCAACCTTGGGGGACACTGAGGAGACCACCTTTTATTCAGCTCCACCCTCTCCAAGCATTGTGGCTGCACCCAGGCTCTCTGTTATCTCCAGGGCACTCGATCAACCCCTCCATATGGTGGCAGCCAGGCTCTCCCCCATGCCCAGGGAATGTGCTCTACCCTCTCAAGGCCTGAGGTGGCACCACTCTTCCACTACAACAAGGTGGAAGGCTCACCCTCTGCTTTCAGGGCAAATTCACCCTCTCCAAGTACTTGGGTGGGTCTGCTCCCCTGGCCCTACTTTAGACCTTACCTTCCATAGTTCTGCCTCTGAAGTTATTTTACCTTCATATTGTCCCTTTTCTGAGCCCCCCAGTCCAGACTGGCAGCATCTCCATTTATAAGGTCCTACAGCTCTCTTGTTGGCTTTCTGTGTAGTAAGCAGTGATCATGCCCATCAAACAGCAGGAGTTTCCACACATCCTTCCTGGATAACTCCATCTCCAATCCTGGCTTTCTCTGAAATGGCTGACTGGTTACACATTTGGCCAAATCCTCATGTGGGACACCATTCTCTGAAATCTCCCTTCCTGGAAGCCCAGAATTTTCCAGAACATCAATTTCTGTTTTCTTTGTACCCAAGAGTTCAGTTCTCAGATTATCTCTTTCCTGTCACATTTCACTATAAGCTGCGAGGAGAAACCAGGCTGCATATTCACATTTAATTTGGAAATCTCTTCTGCTAAATAGCCAGGTTCATGGTTTTTAAAATCTGCCTTCCAGACAAATCCACTAGTCAATTTTGCCAGATTATCTGTCATTTTAAAACAGAAATTGCCTTCCTTACAGCTTGTAATAACACATACCTCATTTCTGTCTAAGGCCTTATCAGAAGTATCTTTAGAATCCTCATTTCTGCCAACAGTCTCTTCAAAGCATTCTACGCCTTCTCTATCAAGTTCCTCAACTCTATCAGAATCTTCCCCTTATCCATTTAAAAAGCTGTTCCAGCATGTTTGGTATTTGCAGACTGCGCAGCACCCCACTTCTCTGGTACTAAAATCAGTTCTACTTTGCTAGCAGCCAGAATGCAATATACCAGAAACAGAATGGCTTTTAAAAGGGGGAATTTATTAAGTTGCAAGTCCACAATTCTAAGGCCTTGAAAATGTCCCAACTAAAGCAAGGCTGTAGAAATGTCCAATCTAAGGCATCCGGGGAAGGATACTTTGGTTTAAGATCAATGATGTTCAGGGTTTCTCTCTCAACTGGAAAGGCACATGGTGAACATGGCGATGTCTGCTAGCTTTCTCTCCTGGCTTCTTGTTTCATGAAGCTCTCCTGGGGGCATTTTCTTTCTTCATCTCCAAAGTCTCTGGCTGCACGGTCTCTGTCATGGCTCTAAAAAGAGACTTTCTCCAAAATGTTTCCTCTTTTAAAGGATTCTAGTCAGGGTCCACCTGGAATGGGTGGAGTCGTACCTCCCTCTAATCAAAAGTTAATACCCACAATCAGGTGAGTCACATCTCCATGGGAACAATCAGAAATCTCCCAGCCAGCAATATTGAGTGAGGATTAAAGGACATGGCTTTCTTGGGGTTCACCACAGATTCAAACTGGCACACCTGGATATGCATGGGGTTCTAACTCACTGCTGTGGGTGATTCCAGAATCTTCATCTACAACAGGAGGGATCCAGACCTGGCTGCCTCTGTGAGACTCCTAAATTTTTTGGATTATTTTTCTTTTTGTTGATTCAGTGTTTGTGCAGTTCTCTAGTCTATATTGTCCTTCAGAGTTCCAAGCAAGTGGGGTTTTCAGCTAATATGTAATATATGTTTTGTTTCTTTCTTTGATAGTATTCTTAGATTTAGAGTTTGGGAAATACTGTTGCATATGTATAATATTCAATTTCATTATGGCATTAATCTGTGAAAATATTTGTCTTGCAAATTAGTAATTGATTAAAAAGTTTGTATTTTAAAAGTACTGATTAATGACCAAGGTCCCCCTGGAGGAACATCACTACTGGTAAAATGTGGGCATTTCATTCTCTTGTTTATTAGTCTAGGCCATGTTCCTGTAGGGGATAACTTATGAGGGTTGTGCACTGCTGAAATAAATCACAGATTAAGGGTGAACTGGATACATACTCAACAGATTATTCATGTATTCCAGGTTGAAAAAGAAAGTTGAGATCAATAACCAAGAAACAACTAGTATCAGAGAAGTGGCTGAACAGATTACGCATTCAATATGGAGAGAATAAATACAAACAAAAAGAGTAGAAGTTTTACCACCCAAGGACATTGAAAGAATAAGGTAAAATACATATCTGTATGAAAGCATGGTTTAGCTTCTAAAGTTGTGTGGGCTCATTGTCCAGGTGTTTGATACATAGGATCAAAAACATTGGGTCAAACATATTGGGCTGCCAACAGGCACAGAGAGGGGCTTTCTGTCATATCATCTACCCTACTACAGAACTTCTCTAGAAACTTGGTGTATTAGTTAGGGTTCTCTAGAGAAACAGACTCAACAGAGAACAATCACAAATATAAAATTTATAAAAGTGTCTCACATGACCATGGGAATGCAGAGTCCAAAATCCGCAAGGCAAGCTGTGAAGCCGACGATTCCGACGAGGGGTCTGGATGAACTCTGCAGGACAGGCTTGCCGGCCGAAGCAGGGAGAGAGCCTGTCTCTTCTGAATCCTCCTTAAAAGCCTTGCAGTGATTAGATTGAGCATCACTCATTGCAGAAGACACTCCCCTTGGCTGATTGCAAATGGAATCAGCTGTGGATGCAGCTGACATGATCATGATCTAATTCTATGGACTGTCCTCATTGCAACAGACAGGCCAACACTTGCCCAATCAAACAAACAGGTAACACCACTTAGCCAAGTTGACACACAAAGCTGACCATGATACTTGGGTAGTTGGCCAACCACTGTTGGGTGTCTGTTGACCCTTCGGAGCCTTGGAAATCATTCAGGACTTCACAAACTCACAATTGTTTTCATAGTAATGTTCAGACATAGTTTTTGTTTACTGTGCTGAAATTTTCTCTGATAATGCAAAAACAGTGGTAGATGCAACTCCTGGCAACTTACCACAAATCAGTGTAGTTGCAACAAACTGTACTGTAATAATTGTATTTCCTACTACTGTGCAACATAATTTTTAAAAATTACTTAAGAATGTTCTGTTGAAGCCATGAAACATATAAGTGTTATTATATCTCGGCCCTTGAGTACATATTTTAATACTCTGTGTGACAAAATGAGAACTTTTTATGAAACTCTTCTGCTTCATGCAGAAATGCAATGCTTATCTTAAGGTAATTCTTTTTGGATTGTTTTAGTTACTAGCTAAACTAGATCCTGTTTTTGTGACCCTCTATTTACTTGAAATTACAGACTAACAAACTATGATTATTCAGAGGTGGATAATTTACTGATATTATCTAAACAAAATTAAGCAAACCTGTCACTTCAAGGAAAACAACTATTTTTTTTCTGCTAATGGTAAAATTCAAGTAAATTCTATGAAAAATTAGAGTTTTGGATAATTTGCATCTTCCATTGTGTGCCTGAGAGCTTCCCAGCACTTGAACATGTTTCTGTTGAGATTGCTGTTAGTATTAATAAATGATTTTTTATATTTAGTGAAATTTATCAAACTGTAGAAGGCCTTCTTAAGTCAATGAACCAATCTTTTCCAAATGACTTATGCATACTGTTTCAAAATGCCCAAGAATAAAAGATCCATTCAATATGCACAATAGAAAGTAGTTGATATAATACATATAAATTCATCTTTTCTCTTGTCATATAAAAATGAAATAAACATGCACCCACACATACTTACTTATTATGCAACTTGCAAATCACAATAGTCTAAAATATCATATTTTCCTTCAGTTTCCTTACAGTTTCCAGTGTCCCTATAACATTCATGGTCTATGTTGTATAGAGAATCTTTTCACATAAGTTATACCTGTAAAGTTTGTTCAACATATTTCACTGATGTGATCACTCTGCTCTTATTTTATAGCACCTTACTGTGGGAAATGCCACCTCTTACCTCATCTCAGCTGTCCAAATAACCACCATTCAAAATAAATCATGTCATTTCATACATTTACTATCCAGCACTGTCCTAGGTAATTGTTACCTCTCAACAAGGATGCTCACTTCAGATGTAAATCTGAGCTTTTCATTATCCACAAATATAAAATTCATGGGTCACCATTACAATAAACCATCAGTTTGCATTTATAATGTTGCAATGTAAACAAGTTCAAAAATCTCTAAATTCTCCAGAGAGTTTCCTTGGAGTTATGGAATGTATGAGGTGATTTAAACCTGAAGAGTGTTGGTCAGTGCATCTTGGCATTTCTGCCATCACTGTTAATAATGACTCATTTATGAAATTATTGGCAGATGAAGTAACAAAACCTTCATCTCCTTTCAACTTTGAAAATATAATATCTGATCCAAATTACCTTTCCTTAAAAATAAATTTTAAATTTAGAGAACCATTGGGCACATTCATATGAGATAGTTGATGCCCATTTAAGCAATTTCGAAAGGTTTCTAGGCAAGAAACATTGGTCAAGCATTTTCACTTAATATACTTATGAAGAGTAATATGTTTCCCTGGGACTTTTCTTTTTTCTTCTTTTTTTTAATTTCATAAGCAACTTTTACTCCACTAACATTTCTCACAGGAGCTCAATTTTATCCACTTAATAACTTTTGTTGCTTGCTGCTAGACACCCTCAAGTTTTGTTTTGTTTTAAATACCATATGAAAATATTAGACAGATTCTGGACTATGCAAAAACCTTGCACCATGTCATTTATGGAAGCTGGATACCAGCCAACACTTCAGTAGCAGTTAAGCCACATTTTTCTGCTATAGGACAACTCGTTCCCATCTACAATATATTTTAAAAATTCCCTTCCTGGAGGACTTTAAGAATAAGGTAAATCAGATCCACATGCTGTGCTTGAATAAGATTAGGGAAGATGATAATTAGGCCATGAATCAAATAGTAATTCTAATATTTATTTATTTTAATTTACCTTTTGGTAGCATGTTTCAAAAGATTACTGAAGACATATTTTTTTAATCCTGAGAGTAACGGATTTGTTCTTTGTGGTATTACTCTTAACAAGCAACAATCACATCTTCTAACAGCACCTCTCATCCCATCTTGCAAACTATTTAATTTGATTCTGATTGATTGCCTCCAAAGACCCATTTGTTATATGTCTATGATGTAGAAAGCATTTCATTACGTGTGTTACCTGAAAATCTCACAATTTATTGGGAGATATAAGCGAAAACAGCTCTAAGTATGAGTCAGACACATAGAATAAACAGTACTTTGGAACCACTGATGTGAAAATAATTCATTCTATCTAGAAAATTAGGAAATGCTTGTGAAAAAGGAACAGTTGAGTTGGGTGTTGAAAAATGAGATGAATACAGGCAGAAAAAGCAAGAGGAATACATATATGGGGAGTTAAAGCATGTGATACATTTGGGAAAGGGAGAGTAACACAGGGATTAAATGTAGTTTGACTGGAAGTAGCAGAGGCTTGATAGAATCTAGGACCATAAAACTGAGTAAAATGTACTATTAACATATATAATATTTGCAGAAATCTTATTTTTGAAGAAAAGCAAGTATATCTGAAACGAAAGATATATGGGAAAAAAGCAGTGCAACATTTGAAGAGGTCCAAGCCAGACTGCAAAATTTTCAATGAAATGATTAAGAATTGAGAGACAATCAAAATGTTTGAGGAGGTAAGTGAGATGATTAGATCTGTATTATGTAAAAACTACAGTAAGGAGAGAAGGAGAAAGAGTGGACTCAAGAACAATGATCATTTTGTTAGAGGTGAGCAGGTGATATATGACAAGAATATGCAGTAGAATAGTAACAAAAGTATGGTTAAAATCTATGTAGGTGCTATAGATACATTGTGGTAGAGCAGATATGAATTGATGATCACAGCAGATATTTTCATATCCCACCCATATCCTCTCAGCACTTCCATGTCCCTGTACTCTGGCACAAGTTTCAGTTGCCTGCATAGCTTGAATCTGTCCTCCTTGATAAGTTGGCCACAAACATCAGGATCAACTGTCCCTTACAAATGGCTAATGGTAACTTTTAGAAAGTTACTCCATCTCTCTTGTTCCACTGGTAGGATAATTCTGAAGTGCTTTTTCTGTTCTATTTTCTGAATTTCTCAAAAAGATTAAACTCCACGTACCCAAATTGGCAAATTTTACTGGTGTTCTTCTTTTCCTCATGTCACTTATCCTCTCCCTAAAGTATTTGCTTTTCCTGAGATAATTTACCAAATACACTACTTGCACTTAAATTATATTGTCAGGAACTGCTTCTAGGCAGTTGCGCTGAAAACAGCCTTACAGATTCTCAGTCAGATGCTAACAAAGGATATTGTGGGTAGTGATATCTGATGTGACTTAACATCAGAATTGCAAATACTCTCACCTGAGGAGAATTAGGAAAAGATAAGGGTGAAATTCTTTTCTAAGAGGCTGTAGGGAAGAATCAAGTCCCTGCCTTTTTGAGCTTCTAGAAGTCATCCACATTCTTTGGCTCATGCCCCCTTTCCTCCATCATTAAAACTAGCAGTTGTCTCTCTGACCATTGTTCCATGGTCACATTCCCCTCTGATGACATCCAGGAAAGACTCTTTGCTCTCATGAACCCATGTGATTAGATTGGCCCACCTGGATATCTAGGATAATCTCACCTCAAGGTGTTTGATTTAACCACATCTGCAAAGTCCCTTTTGTCATGTAAGGTAACATATTCCCAGTTTCCAGACATTAGGATGTGGACATTTTTGCCTACCAAAGTGATACAAGGACAGTGGTAATTATAAAGACTGTGTGATTTGTTTGTTTATGTTAACTGTCATCAAAACATTAAAAGAAAAGAATGTCAAACTCAGGGCAGCTGATAAAGAATTCAGTTTAGGATGTAGTAAAAAACAAACTCACTATAGAGACATTTAGAGACCCTCATTTCCGGCAGCCAGAGGACAAATGAAACTGAAAATTAGACTGGAATCTTATTGTGTAGGAAAAAAGTTAAATTCGCAGTTCCAAAAAGTCTCCTACATTAAAGACAAGGACAAAATAGGGAAAGAGTGGGACACTGAGATATAAGATTGGAACATAATAGTGAATGTCTTTGAAAACATTGAGTATCCAAATTCTGCTGAAACTTCTGGGACTGCAAGAACGAGTGGGCCATACAATTATTTGTATGCTTTAGGTAATCAGTAGCTATTGGCCAGAAGCGTCTCTTTCTTGTCACAGAAACATCTCCATGGAGAAAAATCACAACATGGCAGCTTGCTTCCTCCAGATAAACTGTGAAATGATGCTGTTTTAAGCTGTTTTGGGGTAATTTGTTACACAGCAATAAATAACTAATATAATGTTCAAAAGAAAGAAACCACTGTAGAGAAAGAACTGTATTCAAATGAATACAATGAATTTTCCAGTAGTGGGTCAAGTAGACCTTTTCCTTGTCTACCCCACTGCTTCTAAAATAGACCAGTGAATGGGCTAGTTATGGTGAAAGGATTAAAGACTATACAATCGAACAAAAACATGGACTTCCTCTCACCAAGACTGATAATAGCTATTGCTGCTGTTGAATAAATGAACAGTCAGCCTCAGAGATTAACACTGGGTTTCAAGATGGTACCATTATTTTGTGACAGTAACCAACTATGAGTGGCAATTGAGTACATCAGATCCTTTTCATCCAAGAGTGAGAAGCAATTTTTATTTACTGAGACTGATGTGCTTTCTGGGTATAGGTTTGTCTTCACTGCCTCAGCTAAAATCACTATACAAAGCTCAAAAAATGTCTACTTTAAGATCATGGGACTTTTCAAAATCTGAGTTTAGCCTAATAGACCTGCTTTGCAGTATGGGCAATAGAGATTATGCATATCAGTTATGGCCTTGGGATAAATTGTTGCAGCAGAGACTGTAATAGCTCAAGTAGCCAATCCTGCTTTTATTTTTTTGTGTGTGTACTTATGACCACTTACCTACCATTATGAATAATCAGTGATAGAATAAATCAGAATAAATATAGGGTCAGAATGGATCTGTGTGTGCAAGCGGCAGAATGTAAGAAATGTTTTTAGTATCCATGTAGGAAATGTTTTTAGTATTCCATCAATATGCCCTTGGCAGATAATATGTCCCTGCTCCCCACATGGCTTCCAATTGCCAAATAAATGTGAGTGCTTCCTGGGGGTTTTCTCTGATCTCTGTAATATGTCCTGCCTAAATCTGAGACACTTCTAATCCTAGAAGTGAATGGAACAAATGTTCTAAGGTGTCTACAGTGTAACTTGCTTAAGCATATATCTTTTATTGATTTCCTTTCCTTCCCTGTCTCATTTTCCATTCTCATGGTGATTACTGGCATCAATTTTGAAATACAGTTTGAACAGAATGAGATTGTTGATATTTTATCATTTTTTACGTGTAAAAATGGCAGTTTCATGTAGATCAACGTAATCCTTTCACTCAAATCCTAGTCCCAGAGTCTGTTCCAAAGAACCCAGTCTAAGATAATTTACAGGAGCAGGAGATGTGGAAGAATAGGAGAAATTAATTATCACTGGGTGTAGCAAACCACATGGCAAAGCCTACTTCAAAGTGGTATTGAAGTGGCAAATTACAAGGCAAAGTTGAGCATAGAGAGAGGAGTGAGGTATTGGCACCATTTTTTTTGTAATCAATCTAAAACATCAGCAAACAGATGTTTTCACTTACAATTTTAAAATATAAGTATAAATATGTGCAAAAGTCAAGAAGCACCATTTGAGGAAAACATGAAAGACTTACATCAAAAGCAACCAAAGATAAAACGTACTCCAAAGAAATAATTGTCACAATAAGAAAAGATTAACTTCAGATAAATATAAGTAATATCTAAGCAATATACACAGTTGTATCATATACAGATATGTAGACTGAAATTTTGTCAGAGACAATGCTGTGTGCTCTTCATCAAATATATTTTATTTTCCTTTTTCTGAGCCCTTCTCTAAATTTATTGGTAGTTAGGTTGAGTGATTTGGTCACAGTCAGAGGGATGTGGATGAAAATGATGTAGACCTGACATTAACAGGATTTCATGTATTCATTCAGTCTCTCCTTCTCTGCCATCATGAAGTTGAAGTCTATATACTTCTGATATCATAGACCAAAAATTGAAGAATTTTCCCCTACTTGCCTCAGATTGAGTCAATAATAGACTATAACTGCGTTAAACCACTAAAATTTCAGAGTTAATTTGTTATCACAGCATAGCTTAGCCTGACCTAATAGCCATTGGGAGAAAAAAAGAAAGTAATATATTTCTCAATAGATGGGATTAATACAATGAAAATAGCAGAAAATTAAATGAGGAAATAGAAAATTGACTTAAACAGTTCTCTCGAAATGCAAAAGGAGAAAGAGATGTGACATAAGGAGAAAGAGTTAATATATAGAGAGAATTGATCCAGAGCATCCAACATTGTTTCCAGTGTGTTCAGGAAAGAGAATGGAGATAAAAGAATCTACAACAACTAAAGAAAGTAGAAATCTATGTGCTGAAGATTGCCTCAAGGCTTCAAATTGAAAAGTACCGTAGAATGCCAAAGCACAAATAGAGTGAAAGGAAAAATCAACAAGCTGGAGGATATAAAATAAAAGGTTATTTGGATTTCAGGATTGGGAACGTGCCATTTCAAGAACATGTCAAAAAAAAAATGACTATGTGAAAGAAGTCATTTTTTTTTTTTAGTTTAACGTTTTTTATTGTATAGTATAAGATATATACTAAACAAAGAAATAAAAAAAGCAATAGTTTGGAAAGCATTCTTCATAAAGTGGTTACAGGATAGATCCCAGAGTTTGTCCAGGGCTACCACACAATCCTTTCCTATTTTTCCTTCTAGCTGCCCCAGAATATAGGAGACTAGAGGACTTAAATACTTTTTTATCACCACAATTGACTGTTTTACCTTCTTTTTTGGTGAATAATAACATATACAAAAAAGCTATAAATTTCCAAGCACAGCACCACAATTAATTGTAGAACATATTTCAATCTTTGACATGGGTTACAATTTTAGGTTTTTACTTCTAGCTGCTCTGAAATACTGGAGACTAAAAGAAATATCAATTTAATGATTCAACATTCATACTCATTTGTTAAGTCCTATCTTCTGTGTATAATTCCACCATCACCTTTAATCTTTCCATACCTCTCTTTGCAGTTATTTGGGCTATGGGCAATTCTAAATTTTTGCTATTGGAAGGGTCTGTCACTAATATGGGGCAGGGAGATGGAACTATCTGATGTTCTGGAGAAGCTGGGCTAGGTTTCAGGACTTATCTGGACCAGGGACCCATCTGGAGGTTGTAGTTTTCTGGAAATTTACTCTAGACCCTGGAAACCTTGTGGAATCTTATATCATGCCTTAGGATTATCTGGAATGGTCCTGTTGGGGGTTGGCAGGTTATGATAGGTAGCAAGGTCTACATGAAGCTTGCATAAGAGCAACCTCCAGAGCAGCCTCTTGACTATATTTGAACTATCTCTGCCACTGATAGGATGGAATTGTTGATCCCATGGTGCCAGGTCTGGATTCATCCTGGGAGTCATCTCCCACATTGCCAGGGAGACTTTCACCCCCTGGATGTT
>PVIY010003985.1:0-107333 GCA_004026745.1 Myrmecophaga tridactyla | reverse complement strand
ATAAACACTATAGCTATTTTTAAAATCCACTCTAAAAAGATTATGAATAGACCTGTGCCCAAAGGATAACCCCTTACCCATTAATGAAAACAAGAGTAGATAAATAAAAATATATAGGTAGATAAAAATTAAAATTAAAAAACACATTTTAAAAAGGCTGAATTGTAAAGAATGACTATTCACTCAGAGTTCTTTGTTCAACAAAATGCCTAAGTAAATAATCTCCAATCCTATACTATCTCCACACCAATGAATGAACTGTTGCTGTGATTTACTTTTCTGTTTTTAAATTTGTTTGTTTTGTACTAAATCAGTTGTTCTAGCCCCAGAGTAGAAACTTTTCTAACACAGTTAGTGGGTTAAATGAATCACATTGTTGAATCCTAGAGGAAGCCTCAAACTTTCAACTAGTTAGAGTTAGTTGACTAGCCTCAAACTTTCAACTAGAAAATTAGAAAGATTTTCTACAGCACGTGGTTGTCAATGTGTGGTCGGAAATGCAACCTGTTGGAAATTTTCAGTTCCTATCATCCCAGGCCTACAGAATCAAAAACTCTGATTCAGAGTGAGGCTCAGCAACCTGTGTTTTAACAAGACCTCCAGGTGAAACGTTTTGCCCAAGGACTCTGATTCTCTGAGTAAGTTGAATACTGGCTTCCAAAATCCAACAACAAAATATACAAATAGATAAATGTCAAATGGCAGAAAGCAGTAGAGGATTCTCTGGATTTTATTTCCCTTATATATATCCATACAAGAGTGAGCTAAATATTGCACTTCAATCTTTAAAATTGGTAGGAAATTCAGAGGATTTTACATTTTCCCAACATGGTATTCTTAATCGATAAAGCAATATAAGAATTTCTCTATTGTGATCTAGTTTTTACATAGGACAAGACAAATAAACAGGCTCATGAAATGGCAAATTCTTCTAATTTATAGTATAGTATCTTTAGAAGGAGACCCACCAAGTAGTCAGAGAGGAATTTATTCCTATTCATTTCCAAGTGTAGGCATTTTAAATAAGAAGATCTTTTAATAGCTCCATGAGTAAAAGCAAAGCCGAGCAGGCATTTTTAAGTACAACTGAAGTCAATACATTTGCTGTGTGCATGTTATTCAGAGAAGGTGCAGAGACATTGGTTTGTTTAGGGGTCAGATCAGCTTTGGAATATGACAAATACAAGTGTCAAACATAAAAGTGCAGATATTTGTCTTCAGCCATGAAGTGAACCTAAACAATTAAAGTGCTATGTGAGCACATATATTTACCAAAGCAACACAGTGGAATCCATCACTCACCTCTGATCCTTTTTTTAATCTTTGGGATGACAGAAGAGACTTCGGGCCAGTAGTCCACAAAGTATTTATGATGGACACTGAATTCTCTGCAAAGACTCCAGAATTGGTTCCTCAGCAGACTGCAGCACATTCATTAAAATAACAATTCAGACCAGAGAAAGAGGTAGGTGTTAGGTTTCCTGAAACAGCATGTATTCTTTGTGTTGAGATATTTCAGTTGTAAAGACACCAGCAAGGTTTGCAAAAGTATCATAGGCATTCATATATTTTATGTTGTAGTCAGTTATCCACCCACATCTGAAAGAGTTTGTCAGTCCTAGAGAAAGGTAACTAAGATGGTGAAAGTCTATGATGCATATCTATAAAAGTTGTTGAAAGAACTATTTATTTTTGGATTGGAAAAGACAGAACTTGGAAGATGTATCTAACATTTGAAGGGGGGTTTATTGAATTATTTTCTATGTATTTACCTCTATAGATAAAACAAGAACCAAGTGGAACAATTTTAGGGGAAATTGGTGAAAGACATTAATTGTTTTCTAATAAAGAAAATGGATGATATTGTTTAGAGAATTTCTGCATTACATTAAAAGGAAAATTGGAGAAAGAAAATATATTATGTTGGATAAGAGCAGGGATCTGTGACTTTGGGTAATTTGCTTAACTATTACAGCTTTAAGATTCTTATCTATAAATCGGAAGAGAAATATTTAAGTCTCAGGGCTGTTAGGATTAAGTGAGGTAAGGTCAGGAAAAGGTTTACCACTATGCTTGACACATAGTAAGTGCTTAAGAAATATTAAATATACATATAACTAACACCAAGCTAATAACAAATCTAATAATGAACATAATAGCAACTCAACCATTGAGCAATAAAGCAAGCTTTGTGACATACCTCTTCTTATCTTAACTGTGATTTAGTTTTCCATTTAGATTTAGTTGTTTGGCATTGATACAGGCATCTCAGTCTACTAATAAATCATCCCACCAAATTGATCAAGCTTCTTCAATATAAGAGAACTTCATGTCTTTGGTGGATTGTATTATCATCTTCTATTATTTGTTTCCCTCTTCCCTTTAAAAAGATACTTCATCCCCACATACTGCCATGTGACTTGTAGTACCTCCATGTAAGTGGAGATGTAAGTACATCCCCATCTTATTGTGAGCCTTGGCCTTGTGACTTGTTTTGGCCAATGCCATATGAGCTCACATGATGTGAGTCATATAAAGCAGAAGCTTGAAGACACATTGGTTTTTCTGGAAGCCCATTTGCTCTTTCCCTCTGGCATGAGATATGTAGAAAGAATGTAGATTATGGAGCTACTGTGAAGACACAGCATCTATTATATGGGTTATTCCTTCAGTCTGCATCTCAGAATGTAAAGACATGTGGAAGAGAGCTGCAGCTACTGATACAGTAACTGCCAAAATGTATTGAGAGCATAAGATAAAAGTGTTCTTAAAATTTATAAGATTTATGGTTGTTGCCACTGAAGCAAAGCTAAAATATATATAAATTTGTACCAAGATAGAGAAACTGATACCAGAAATAGGGCAATGCCTTAACAAAGTCACCAAGCATGAGGTACTGGCCTCAGTGCCAGGTGGAAAGTGGTGAGGAAAATGTTATTGTTATTGAAGGCTGAGAAAAATGGTGACTGTTATGCAATGGAGTAATATTTGGTAAAACATGCCATCTGTGATAGCATGGAGATTAATGGTATGTTAATTAATAGGCATTAATGTGCCTATTAATGGTATGGCTTGTTTCAGTTTCTTGGCTGCTAAAACAAATACCATACAATGGGTTTACATAAACAATGGAAATGTACAATTGGCTCATGATTTTGAGGCTAGAAGTCCAAAATTGGGTGTCAACAAGGTGATGCTTTCTTCAGGAAAACTGTGGTGTTCTGGGGCTGGCTGCCAGAAATTGGTGGTCCTTGGGTGGAAAAGTACATGGTGGCCTCTCTTGACTTCTCTCTCCATCTGACTTTTACTCTGCCTATAAAGAACTCCAGTAATCCATATTTAAAACCTAACCAGATTCAGTTGGGGCACACCTTAACTGAAATAACATCTTCAAGAGATCTTCTTTAAAATGGGTCCATACCCACCAGAATAAAGACCAAGAATATGTCCAAACTGGGGTACATATTTCAACCGACCACATGGCTTTATGCAAAGAGTTTACAAAAACAGGATTTTGCTAGGGTGCTTAGCATTTGACAAGTTATTACAAGAAAAAGAGAAACTCAACAAGAATTAGTCAGTTTGCAATCAGAGACTAAAGTATAGAGAAAGAATCCGGATATTCCAGTTCTAGAAGGGTTGAAAGACACACTTATATTTTTCATCCCCAATCAGGTAAAGAAAAAAACGAGAAATGCTTGAGTAACAGAACTTGATTTGTCAAGATCTCAAAGCAAAGCATAAATCCTGAGAATGGTCATCACCTTCTCAGTTAAACAATGGAAATGGCTTAAGATTGCTCTCAGACAATCTCATAGTTGGAAAAAAGAGTCTCAGGATAAAGAGTACATATGCCTGGCTTATCCAAGAAGCCAGTAAACTCAAAATAAATTTAGAGGAGATGTGTCCCATAGAGAATTGTTGGTGTAGCTTTTCACACATGGAGCTGTTTGGAAGCCAATAAATGTTTGAGTCTCGTACTGGCAAAAGTACCACCAACTGGGATTAAGAAAGTCTACAACAATGCAAGACAATTTGGGGGCCCTCAAATTTATACCATGGATACTATGCTGATAAATCTGCTCAGTACTTAAGGAGGACATATTGCCCAATAATCCCTTTAGATTCGGCCAAGGGGAATGGTAGAGATGAAAGGAATCCAGATTAAGAAGCCAACAACTATGGGAAAACCATGAACTGGGGAGCTACTTCAAGGCTTGAGGCAAGAATTGAGGTCTAATAAAGGAGTTTCCTTTTTTGTTATTTCAACAAAGCTGACTGATTTGGTTCATTTACTGGGAAATTAGAACACAGCATTGAAATGAAATAATTAAATGCATCTATATACTAGCTTTGACATCATATAAAATGCAATGAATTAAAAAGATTTTACTACTGTCATAGAGTCTGACTAGAGTTAAAACAGATTAATATAAAACTGTATTTATTCAACATAATCAGAGACTCAAATATACTAAAAGTATGATATTTTCTAAAAATTAAGTACATCATATGATAGCATGAAATTTAAAAAAAATCAGAGCAAGATAAGTTTTTTCATTAGTCTTAATAAATGTAGTAATATTAATTTTTCTTTGTATACAGCATATATTTGGCTTTTTTTTGTTTTATCTTAATCTGACCCTCTTTGCCTTATGACTGGAGAATGTAATCCATCACATTTAATTATGAAGAGAGTTGGTTTAAAGCTGACATTTTACTGTTTATTTATATTTGTCTATTACTTCTTCCTTTCTTTTGGATTAAACCAGAATTTTTATTTTTTATTCTTTCATTCTTTGAGTCTTTCTGCATCTCTGTGCTTCCCCGTGAAACCAACATTCTTCCTTCTTCCTGCAGAACTTCCATTGGTATTCTTACAGTGCAATTGTGATGGTAAAAAATTTTCTTTCTTTTTTTTTTACACGGGCAGGCACCAAGAACCAAACTAAATTATTTAATTAGGTCTTCCACCTGGTAGGTGAGAACTCTATCTGCTGAGCCACCATGCCCCACCCCCTGCTTTCACTTCTGAAGAATATATTCACTGTGTATTGAATTCCAAGTTGGCAGAAAATTTCTTTCCATAATTTAGAGATGGTCTCCCACTGCAATTTCAAAATCATTTCTGTTGAAAAGTGATCCATCAGAATTATTCCTGCTTCATTTAATGTGGTAACATTTTTTACTTTAGTGCTTTCTTTTTTTCAGATTCTCTTCATTTCCTTGTTTTAATCAATTGGACCATGATGCTCCTAGGCATAATTTTCTCTATATGTATCCTGTTTGGAATGCACAGAATATTTTGAAACTGTGATTTGAAAACTTTTATAAGTTTTGAAAATTCTTGAATATTGCTTCTCTCTCACATCTCTTAGGTTCTTTACAATATTCCATCTCTCTTTGCTGTGCTTCAGTCTGCTCATTTTATATTGACCTCTCTTCCTCTTCAGTAGTCCTTTTATGCTTTGTATTTTTGGTAGAAACCATCCACTAAATTCCTTGGTTCAGATACTATATTTTTCAGTTTAAGAAATTCATTTTTTTAAAAATACATCCCAAGTCTCTGCTTAAAACTTTCATTTCTTTTCTTGAATATACTATTTATTATTATTTTCAAGACTTGGTCTTATGACCCCAATGTCTGAATCACATCTGGGTCAGTTTCTATATCCTTTTTGTCCCTTGGTTTTCAGTTATTTGGTCATGTTTTTAGTATGCTTCACTTTTTACTTAAGACAGACAGTATGAATGAAAAATTTACAGAATCCATATGATGTCCTCTTAATCTAAAGAGGGAAAATTTTCTTCTGGTAGACTGATGAGAGTATAGGCATATCATCCTTGATTCATCAAAAGTTTGTAATCTTTTTTGTTGAATTGGGCTGATCTCTAATGGGTTTCTCTGTACCCTTGGATATGGACATTATAAAAACTCAACCAAAAGTTTGGGATGGTTATCAGCGCCTGTCCACCTTAGAGGTTCTGAATGTTAAGATTTGTCTCCCCAGTAGCCAGAACTGCTCCACAACTGCTTTGCTTACAGCATGAATTTTTAGAGTTTTACTCTGCATATGTGCAGTTTGGACGTCAACTAATGCCTTGTGTGCATATTTTTACCTCACTCCTCTGTAACTTCTCCAGAAGAAGATGGCTTTCACATCCTAGCAATTTTGGTAGTTCCGGGTTACAAACTCTGACTTCTCAGGCCAGTGAGACTGCTGTGTTCATCTCAGACTCTTTGCCCCCAAAATGCTATGATCTGGCAAATGCCCTTTAGGAAAATAACAATGTCACTATGGAGCCCAATTTGGTGTGCTTCCTTCCCTCAGGGATTGTTAGCCCTCAGTCCTTCCTGCCTGTACTAGTACTTGCACTCCAATGACTTTGAACTACTGGCTTTTGTTTTTGATGCATTTTTTCTTTTTTAGAAAAAGACTTTTCTATAAAAGAAAAGACTTTTATAGTCATGCTTGATAGTAGGGTTAATGTGATACAAGGTACTCATTCATGGTAGAACTGGAAGTCCTTTCTTGATGTCTTAAAGTTTTCTTTTTTTGTCTCTAGCTTTCAGTATTTTATCATGGTGTGCCTATTGTGGTTTTTATATTTTTTCTACATTGGGCTTGTAATGTAGAAAATGTTTTAATCTGTAATTTGAAGTGTTTCATCAGTTTTGGATAATGCTCAAATATTATCTCTTCTAGTATTGCTTCTGTACCATTCTCTCTTTCCTCCCCTTCTAAGATTTCATATATATCTGTTATGTTAATTCACTGTTTTCCATGTAACTAACAATACTTTCCATGTTTTCATCATTCTTCTTCTCTCCAGGCCTACTATTGTCATTTCTTCTAACTTATTTTCAGGACAAAAATTGAATGAAAACAGACCCACAATTCCAATCCGCTCCTGAGCTGTGTCTAATCTGCTATTCAACCCATATATCAATATCTTGATTTCTGTTATTTAAAATTTTTTTTCAGCTACCTGCTATTATCCTTCATAATGTCTTGAACATATTCATCAGAGCTATTTTAATCTCCATATCTGACAACTGCAATGACTGGATGGCCTGGGTTTATTTTTATTTTTATTTCTCCTCATTATTACCCAGTTTACCTAATTTTCTGATGTACCTAATTATTTTTTATTATATATAGATGTGATACACAAAAAAACTGGAAATATAATTTAAGGTTCCAGATGAATTTCTCCAACAGAATTGGCTTAATTTTGCTCTGCAGGTTGTTAAATTAGAAGCAGATCATTTTAATTTGATCAGGTATTTTGCTGATTTGAATGTAAGTGTGAGTTGTGTGGCTTCTCTTGAATTTTCTTGTCACTTCTCTTTGTAATGTGCAACCTTTTTGAAGTTCCAACCAGAAGCCCGGGGCTTCTGGTCTTTCCTGTGGCACTCTACTTTAGAGGACTTTGAGCTTCAAATTATAGTCTCCTCAACCCCTTAAGCCTACCCAAAGTTCTTACACAGCTTCT
The DNA here is from genome assembly GCA_004026745.1 of Myrmecophaga tridactyla. Taxonomy (NCBI): domain Eukaryota; kingdom Metazoa; phylum Chordata; class Mammalia; order Pilosa; family Myrmecophagidae; genus Myrmecophaga; species Myrmecophaga tridactyla. The sequence goes on along the minus strand of PVIY010003985.1, from coordinate 99,836 downwards.
CCACCTTTCAGTTGCTACCTGCAAATCAGCAATAGGTGATTATTTAGAGGAAAGGCAGCACCAAATATGGGTTTACTTTGCTATGGTTCACTTATGTTTAAGATATAATTCTATTTTCATATGTTTAGATATTGCAATAATCTTAATTTTATGCACAGTTCTCCACTAACAAACTTAAATCTGAGAAAACTATCCTTGTCCTATGGAATAATGTACACAGCATTGGAGCTTACAAAAATGAAGATGGATAGTCTAACATCTATGCACTCATTCACTCCTTCATTCAAATAAAGACATATTTATGGAGTATTTGTCATTTGCCGGACACTGTGAATGCATATAGAAACCAACATTGTATGGTCTTTAAGTAGTATAAAATCTGGCAACGGAGACATATATCAACCACACAGTGTAAGTCTTTTAAAGAAGGTCTAGCTTTGCGATTAATGCACAGAAAAGGAAGGGTATATTCCCGTCACACAACTTGAATTTTGAAGTTACTGGGTATCAGATGTCTTGTCTATTTTGTGGGCACACTCATGTAAATATATTCTATCCTAAACACACGAGTGGATTTCTAAATATGTGATATTTCTGAAAATGAGGCTGGATATCTTTCATGATTCCCATTCAACTACAAATATTGAGAAGTAATAAATGCTTGCAAATGCTCATCATATTTTTTGATATACAATCTTGATGTTTTTATTTGGGGCTAGAGCACATCATTGTGAAAAGAGAGATACTAGTATAACTTCCATACCTGCAAAATTTTCTACCTATGAAAATAACATCTGTAAACCAACATTATTTATAAGGCAATTTTTAAAAATACTTATTTCATTTGAAGTAAAAGTAATCCTAGGAGGCAGCTCAATGAAGTATTAGCACCATTTCACAGATGAGGAAACAAGCTTAGGAAAGTGGGTAATGTCTTTCACAAGTTCTACAGCTTGAAAACTGTGAGAATTACACCTGAAAACATGTTTTGGTATCTCTGTTCTTCCTTGTTTTACCATGTTATCACTTCCTGACAGTTTGGGTTAGGTCCATGGGCCTATGATAACTTGCTAGATTTTAATCTAATGGAGTACACAGTTACTTAGAAGTAACTGAATACGTTCAGTTCATTTTGGGCGTGGGGGGTGGGGGCAGTGCATGGTCCAGGAATTAAACCCGGGTCTCCCACATGAAAGGTGAGCATTATACCACTGAACCACCCAGGCACCCCATGTTCAGTTCATTTGTAAGAAGCTCCACAACATTCCCTACTTGAATCATCCTGGTAAAAATTATATCTGTAGGTTCCATGGGGAGAAGATTCCATGTTCATTATTCTACCCAATATCGACCAATTGATAATTAAGTTATAAAATTTTACAAACATTCTTATAGCTGTAAAATTGCTTTTATTGGGAAAAACATTCTAGGTCTTGGAGTTTCATTCTTGGAATACTCATCTCAGGAACACAGATGCAAAAAGGTCCCCTTGGCCAAAGAAATTTGAGAAACATTGCACATTATAACTCCTTCCTCAGAGATTTACAATGCATTTTGATATATTGAAAGGGGATTAAAAAGTCCCAGAGTTAAGAAAAAAAATTATTTTGTTGCAACAGTAACAAACTTAATTGAGTCTACAACCTTTTTGGGTTCAATATTACATATCTTAGCATCCTGAAGAAATAGTGCTCCATGGAGCACAGTTGGGGAACTCTGCTGTAGAGCTGGAGTCTAGCTCCATTCCCATGTGTCCAAATTGTGACTCTCTTTTCCAAAGGCCGACTCGCTTCTCCTTCTTACACACACATTCTCTCTTCTAAATTAATTGGACATCCCTACCAGTGAGCACTTCCTTTGGAGTGCCTACAAAACCTCCCTTATATTGCGTATCATTTGGATTTGAAGTTCTGCATTCAGACTCTCGATTTTACTCATTATTTTCTTAACTGGAAAAATGAGCATAAAAACGCACTTCACAAACTTAATATGAACATCAAACGAAACTGTCTCTGACGATGTCTTACAAAATATAAAGCATAATGCAAAATTAAACTATTTTCGTGACTTTGCCTCTTGTTTATGAAATTTATGAGCACTTAGCACCATGGAGTAGAATTTATGCCTACGGAATGTCACAAGAATTTTTTTTACAAATTTATTTTCTTTATTGAGGTGAAATTCACATTATATAAAATTAACCATTTTTAAGAGAACAATTCACTGGTATTTAGTACGTTCACAATGCTGTGCAATTGCCACCTCTATCTAGTCCTAAAACTAGATTACCCCAGAAGGAAATCCTGTCCCCATTAAGCAGTTACTCCCCATTTACCACTTCCCCTGGCATCTGGCAACCATTACTCTGTTTTCTGTCACTATGCGCCTACCCATTCTGGATATTTCATATAAATGGAGTCATAGAATATGTGTGATCTTCTGAGTCTAACTTCTTTCTTTAGCATGATACCTTGAGGTTCACCTATATGGTAGCACTTGTCTGTACTTCATTACTTTTTATGGATGAATAATATTCCATTGTATAGATATGCCACAATTTGTTTATATAATCATTCATTTATGGACATTTGGTTTGTTTCCCTCTTTTGACTATTGTGAATAGTGCTACTATGAACATGTGTGCTACTATGAACATGTGTGTACATGTATTTGTTTGAGTACCTGTTTTCAATTCCTTTGAGTGCCTAGTTAGGCGTGCAATTGGTGGGTTATATGAATATTCTATATTTACCTTTCTGAAAAAACTACCCAACTGTTTTTCATAGTGGCTGAACCATTTTCCATTCCCAACAGCAATGTTCAGGGGTTCCAATTTTTCTACTTGCTATTTTCCATTTTTTTCATATAGTGATACAAGTTAATGAAGAACAAATAGATATCATAAAGTTATTCATGCCAAAACCAAGTATTATCCTACTATTAGCAATGAATCCAAGTCCAAACTTTGGACTGCTGGTGTCTTGAGCTACATGGTTTGCAAAGCAATTTAAGTCAAATATCTCATTTCACGTTCACCATTACCTAGAAGTCTTATTAATGTTCCCATTTCTAAAATCAATAAATGAAGGCTTGGCAAGGTAAAGGACCTATCCTAGGGCATATAGCTAAGATCTAGTAGAGTTGAGAAATAAACCTAGCCTACTGCATTTAATTCCAATGATCTTTCAGTACCTTCAAGATTCATGTCCTGTGCTTTGTAGACTTATCTGCATCAGCTCTGATTCAAGTCACAAATCAAAGATTATCTTTTTCTGCTTTTTTCAACTCTGTTCTCCTTACGCCCCAAAGTAGGGGTGAGAGCAGACTGAAGAAGGAAGGTGGAATGTCAGGACAGAAATGTCAGTTTGGGCTCAATCTGTCTTTTTCTTGAATAGTTGGAAACATATTAAAAACTCTCTTTGACACACAGGCCAGAAGATAAAGAAATGCAAAATTTATTATGGTCCAAAAACTGTCTTTGACTTCCTTAGTACTTACTATATAGGATCAAATGGTTAAGATTGTTTAAATCTAAATTCAGAACTAAGTATAGTGAAGCCATTGTAACATTTAAGACAAACTTAGCCATCAGAACTTTCTAAGGAATTTCACCAAAAAATTATATCACGTGTGTGCTTTCTGTCATGAGCAACCCATCCTACTATTGTTACAGGGTTAAGAAAAGCCCAAAGGAGGTGGGGAAGAGAGTATTCCAAGACAAAAGAAAGAACGATTGTCTCCTACTTTCTGAAACAACAGCAAAGTGGCATAACTCTTTTAGAACATCTATCATTAGGGGAGAAATGAACATCCTCAACACCTGGGCACAGTGATTTTTCTAAAAGGACAATATAGTTCTTTTAGCGTATGATCATTCCAGAGCTGCTTCAGGTTCCTGCTCAGTTGAGCATGTGAGGGGTGTTGCTAATCCAAAACTCCCAGAAGAGAGGAATTGAACAAACCTGCTCTATTACCTTTTGAAAAGGCAGCTAAAAAACACAGATGTTCATGTTTTAGTGGGTAAGACAGCAGTGGGGGTGGAGGGAGTCAAGAAAGAAAATGATGAGCCCCAGTCAACACACTCACACTAGCAGCAGGGGACTGCGTCATCTGGATGCCCACTGCTATGGGTGACACCTGCCTGTCAGGGGCGATCCCTGGGCATCACCTACTCGTGTGGGCATTGGAATCAGCCCTGATGACATACCTGAAAAGCTGCACATCCATGAGCAGAAGGGTCCCTGGATGCTACACTGCTTCTCTCACTCACAATCCAGGAGATACGGATTTTTTCAAACAGCGTTGTTGAAGCACAATTTACAGACCATAAAATTCACCTGTACCATTCAATGAATTTTACGATATTTACCAGAGCTGTGCAACCATCATCACAATCTAATTTTAGAACATCTCTGTTACCCTAAAAGGTAACCTCATAGCCATATATAGCCACTCCCCATTCCCACCCACAGCACTAGTTTTGACTTACCAACTTCAGTCTCTTGAAATATTAATTTTCTCCTCTTAAAAATTTTTTTTCTTTATAAAAGAAGTTGTGAGTTTGCTGAACAATCATGTTAAAATACAGGATTCCCATATACCACCCTATTTTTAATACCTTGCATGGGTGTGGAATATTTGTTACAATTGATGCTGGCACATTTTTTATAATTGTACTATTAACTATAGTCCATGGTTCATTTGTTTGTGTAGTGCAGTTCCATGGATTTAAAAAAAATAAAAATTTATTCTGTTACCATATATATAATCTAACCTGTCTTCTTTTAATCACATTCAGATATATATTTTAGTGCTGTTAATTGTGTTCACAATGTTATGCTACCATCACCATCATCCATTACTGATGTCAACCAGACACAAAAGGATAAATATTGTATGATCTCACTGATTTGAAATAATTAGAATAAGTGAACTCACAGGGCTAGAATCTAGAATATAAGTTTCCAGGGGATGGGTTGAGGAAAGGAAGTGGGAGGTACTCATTTTTAAGATGACATTGGAAGTACTTTCAATGTCATCTTATTTTTTATTTTTTATTTTAAATTACTTGTGTATTTATTTAGCCTTAAAGCGTCCAAGAAAATGAGTGGCAGATTTAATTCCAGCACTACGGCCTTGAATATAGAGTCTGTTTTTACCAGTAGGTTCTCTCATGAGGGTTAAGTCATTGTTTGAGATTTCCACTCTGCTAAGACTCAGATGTAAAGCTGCTCCCTAAATGAGGAAGTGGGCCCTACTGGGGGTCCCTGGTCTCAAAGCCAATTCAGTCCTTCTGTTTATAAAGACAAATGAAATGCCTGTTTGCTAGCCTTCTGTTGAAGTTTTCCAGAATAAAAATTATCGCACAGGAGAAAAAGGGCAAACTGCCTAGAGCTCTGCCTCTGAGGCATGTATAAGCTTCTTTGGTCTTCCCCTTATGGTTTAAAATACAGCTGTTTTCCAGTTTCACAACCATAAACCGATGCATGCCAGTAAGTACGTTCTTGGCATTTCTACTCTTTTGGGGAATTCAGACTTGACCATATTTCAGTATCTGGCTAACTATGTAGTTTTTAGAGCTGTTGGATTTTCTAAACCTTATCCAGTTTCCCTCTTCATATCCAGAAATAAATAAAAACTTCTTGAAAACTAACTAGCAGTAGATACTATGGGAAAAGAAAGAAGCAGTTGGTGTAGGCTCTGCCATCAAATGTCCATAATAAGTTACATAAACCAGGCAACCTGATCAGAGCACTTGGGAAGGGTGTGGAGTGCCAGAAGCTCACAGAATCCTGAGAGGACTATGTGTATTCTGAAAAAGATACACAGTATTATAATTTGAGATAATATGATCTGCTCTGAGTCAAATGCTTAGTACATTTTGAAATTCCAAGGAATATTTAAGAGAAGGGTGACATTTCTCTATTTGTCAAACATGTTTATAAGTTTAAAAATTCAGTTTTTCAAATTCTAATAGAGTCATGACTAGAATAAAGGGCGGCTTAAAATACATGCTTTAAGAGAGTTACAAGCAGTACTGCCATGAAAGTTCAGAGACAAGATTACTCCTGGTCAGCTCATGTAGGAGGTGGGATCTGATATGAGCAATCAAAGTCTATATTGGGGTGGATAGGTAGTTACAGAGCACAGACTGAAACCTACATTCTATTTGGGGAGCAAATGGTGGACTGAGGAGTTGGCACAAATCAGACCATTCACATGGACAAAGGGGCTGAAACGTTTGCCTGACAGAACCCCTAATGGCAGGGGTTGGGGTAGAGTGGGGTGGGAAGAAGGAGAGTTAAGAATGGCATTAGTATTTCCAGACTTGGAGAACAAGAGAAGTGATATCACTATCAGAAGTAAACACATATCAGGTGATGAGCTGGTTTAGAAGGGAAGCCCAAGGACTGACCTTGTAGCGCCGAAAAGAATGATATACCAGACAGATTCCAGGAGTACACTGATTGCAAACCATAAGCCCCTCAACTCCTTCTACAAGAGTTATCAAGTGAGGCTGAACTGATACTGTGTCAGGCCAGTCCACCTCCCCTCAATCACATACACATTTTGGGGTGAGTCTCATTACTTCAACAATTCTACCACTGAGGTTGTCAGGTTCCCCACACCACTTCATCCCTCATACTAGAGTAGGAGCTGCTGATGTGAGAGTTGATGGAAGATATTTCAGAATCACAAATCACAAAGGCCACTTTAAAAAGCCTTCTCTATACCTCATGCTATATATATATTGTATGTATTCTTTAATGGTATATATATTCTTTAATGGATGACCCAGCTCTGTCACAAAATTAGAATTAAGACAAAAGTCAACTCTCTGGTGGAAAGAACACAGGATTGGAACATCATTCCCACCATTTAATAGTTTTGTGTGTTATTTTATGTTTTTGACCTTAAGTTTCCTCAACTGGAAAATGGAACTACTAAATAACTTCTGTGTTGTTGTGCGGATTAGACTTCTAAAACAATGTTTAAAATGCTTGACTTAGTAGCCTGAGCATAGAATTTATCTTCCCTTCTCTCATTCCAAGAATGAAGTATGAGACTAAAAGATGAAACCATCAATTTAATATTCGGTAAAGAAACTAAGCCATTAAGATGGAAAGTGAACAACTGGGATGGAAGGTTCCTAAATGTTTTTATCACCACTTAAAATAATTAATAAATTCGGTGCCCAATTACATGCTGTTTATTTTCCATATGCATATTTTAGCAGATCCTCTAAGACTGGCAACTCTTCTAGAGTAAGTATTACAAACATTTGCATTCTTCTGCTCTCCAACTCTGTGTGTGTGAAACCAAAGTTCCAAAAAGTATCTTGCAATAGAATAGCTTGTTCAGGTTTGCAAAAAAATTGTGTATATATATAATCTCATTTGCCACCCAAATCTACAGAAAGGCAGGTGGGATGGTCATCATCTTCAAAGAATAGTTGAAGAAACCAAAGGTTCATAAAGTAAATAGTGGAGCCAGGATTTGGACCCAGGACTTTTGACACTGCCCCTCTAAAAGAAGGATCTGGGCTAGGTCATTTGTCAGGAATCTAAAAGAATGCACTAGTGGCCTGTTAATATGTGCTGAATAATATGGAGTTAACAGAAGCCTCACTGGTCCATCTTTACCTCTCATTGGCAGATGACACAGTGGATATTTCTCACATTTCTTTGCTTTTGATTGACGCTGGTGCGTTCCATGAGGAACCTCATCCATAACACTAATCAAAAGCTCTGAATGGCAGAGTTACACTCTATAATAAGGAATTATCATTATTTAAATGAATTTGTTTTGCTATATCAAGTATTTCAACACTGCATGGGAGAGAGAAAATAGGGAAAGGGGCCCTTGACAGTAAAAACTCTGGCAGGGGAGAAACCAAACTTTCTAAGTTCCTTTTCATCTTTAAGTTCAAGGGCTCTTACGTTTCCTTTAGACAACTTGGGCATGAAGCACAGTGCCAGAGGCAGAGGAGCTGTCTAGTACATTTCATATTTAATTGATGCTAATTAAGCTTAGCCACTCAGACAATAGAACTTATTGAGCACCCTTTAAAATACCATCAAAATTACCAAACTCCAGCCTCTTAATTCTAAAGAGCTTACAGGAGTATGCTCACAAAACCTTCAAAAAGAAATAGGGATGAGGAGATGAAATATAACATTCTATCCTTTTAATGGGCACTGGGCACTCATTTCCAAATAAGGATTCTGTTTCCCTCCTTCTCTCTCTCTTTCTCTCTGTCAAAGCCCTAAAACTAAAGCCCAATTAAATTTTATAGAGAGAGGTCAAGTGTTCTTATTCTTCCCAGTGTCACATTTTAAAACGATCATTTAAAATGCCAAATAATTTCTATTAAACCAAGCTGGAGAAATGATAAGTGTCATATACCACAACTCCTTGGGGATGGCAGATTCTGTTATGGATTTTCTATAATTGATGTGGAATCAGAAATGTTTCATGTCCCTCTTTCTAATATGTACTTAAAACAGCAAAACCACAACTTCTTTGGGGTAGAACTTTATATCAGAAATACAAACTGAGTCAAACAGCTCAGGCTTATTTCCTCAGGTGCCCAAATAAAAAGCAAAGTTTTGGGAGGATTCATCTAGTGTCATTTAACTTTACTACTGAAAATCAAGAGTGAGCTCTCTGAAGGCTAGGACAGGTTATAGTCATATATGTGCTTCTTTAATTTCTTGTTTAATTTATTTTAGTAATGATTTCTAATCATTACTAATGTGCAAGTGTTTTACATCCTTGGATACATTTATTCCTAGATATTTTATTTAGTTACTATTGTAAACTATATACCAGCAATGATCAATCTCAAAAAGGATTTCAAGAAAACCCTTCCATTTAAAATAGTAACTAAATAAAGTAATCCCTTTGATGAAATAATCAAAACAGTATGGTACTGGCCCAAGGATAGACATATAGATCAATGGAATTGAATAGAGAGTTCAGAAATAAACCCATACATCTATGGCCAATTGAATTGCCACAAGAGTGCCAAGTTACGGCACGGGGGAAAGAATAGTCTCTTCAACAAATGGTGCTGGGAAAACTGGTTATTCACATGCAAAAGAATGAAAGTGGGCCCCGATATCATACCACATAAAAAAATTAACTCAAAATGGATGGGGTAATTAAATTAAAATTTAAAAGGGATAAAACTATAAAACTCCTAGAAGAACACACAGGGAAGCATCTTTATGACCTTGTGTTTGGCAGTGGTTTCTTAGACTTTACTCAAAAAGCATGAGCAACAAAACAAAAATAGGTAAGTGGGATCTCCTCAAAATTAAAAATGTTTGTGCATCAAAGGGATTAATCATGAAAGTAAAAAGACAACCTACAGAATGGGAAATAATATTTAGAAACCACACATCCAATAAGGGTTTAATATCCTGAATATATAAACAGGGTCCAATAATCACTCAGAAGATGTTCAAACATCATTAGCTATTAGGGAAATACAAATCAAAACCACAATGACATATCACCTTCCACACATTAGAATGGTATTATTAAGAAAATGGAAAAGAGTAAGTGCTGACAAGGATGCAGAGAAGTAAGAACCCTTATACATTGTTCACAGAAATAGAAAACGGTGCAGCTTCTGTAGAAAACAGTTCAGTGGTTCCTCAAAGCCTAAACATGGAACATGGCCCAGCAACCCACTTCTAGGTATATACCAAAAAGAACTGAAAGCAGGGACTCAATATTTGTACATCAGTGTTCAGAACTGCATTACTCACAATAGCCAAAAGCAACGGAAGTGTCTGTTAGCAGAAGAATGGATAAACAAAGTGTGGTATATACATACAACCATAAAAATTATTCAACCAGAAAAAGCAATGAAGTTAATACTGCAACATGAAGACATTATGTTCAGTGAAATAAGTCAGACACAAAAGGACAGATATTGCCTGAGTCTACTTACATAAAGTAATTAGAATAATCAAATTCATAGAAACAGAACGTAGAGTACAGGCTACCAGGGATTGGACTTGGGGGGGGGGCAGTGGTAGAATGGGGAGCTAATGCGTAGCGGGTGCTGTGTTTCTTGCGGTGATGAAAAAGTTTTGATAATTAATGGTGGTGATGGAAGCACAACATTGTGAATGTAATTAGCACCAGTGAATTGGATACTTGAGAGTGGTTGAGATGGGAAATTTTATGTTTTATATGTTATACAATTTAAAAGAGAAAGAGAGAAGGGTCATGGGGGATGGGCAGGCTAATGAGACAATAAGAATTAAATTCAATATATAATCCTGGACTGGCTCTAATAATGGAGGAGAAAATTCCCAAAAGGACATTATTGGGACCACCAAAAAATTTGGAATATAGATTATATGCTTTATGTCAATGTTGTCTCTTGACAACAGTTATCAAACTGTACTTGATGTGGATTCATTCATAAGTGATTATCCTTGTTCTTAGGAAATATACATAGAATTGAAAATTATAGATAGATGATAGACAGACAGACAGATGAGAATGGTATAACAAATGTGACAAAATGTTAAAAGCTGGTAAATCCCCTTTGGGAAGGGGGTATATTGAAGTTGTTTGTATTTTTTTTGTATTATGTTTCCAATTTTGTGAAAGTTTGAAATTATATCAAAATAAAACTTTTAAAGCAAAGGTAATAAACTGAAAAATGAATTTCAGAGTTAATTAATGATAGATTTGGAACTTGAACACAGGACTTTTATTTCCTGTTCTATACTCAATACGTCAGGGGGCCCAGCATTGAGTTGGCAGCAAACTAATTCAAATGAAGTACACATAATTTATTCTCAGCTTTAAAAATGAGTTGGTGCTTTCACTAAAGAATTGAGTCCAAGTAAGACAGATACTCCACTAGCCCAGTAAGAAAGCAAACAAGGTTTTCAGAACTTATCCATCCAGTCATGATGCCAGTTCATGATTCTACCTAAGGGTTTACTCCTGTTCTGCCATCTGCAAAGCTAAGATGGTTGACAGTCACAAAGGAAGTGGTGTTTCAATCACCTGTAATTCCACTACCACACTTTTTTTTATATCAGGATACTATTTTGAAATAGGAACTTCTACTCCTTCATCCTTGCTTCGTTTATTCAGCAAAAGCATTTTAATATTCATTACTTTAGAGATGGTATGTCCTAGCAGAAGGCTATAAGAAAAAGAAAAAGATAAATGGAGTCTACTCTAGTTCTCCAACCTCATGAGGGAATGGGAAAAAGAACAATAATAAAAACTGACCTTGAGAGTATACTGAGTAAGGAAAACCAAGCCAGCTTACTCCGAAACTAGACAGAGTTTCCACACACAGAGGAGGCAGAGGATGGCTGGAGGGAAAGCAGAGATAGTTAAACTGTGTGGATAGGGAGCTTGGGAGGTCTAAGTTGGCTCCTTCAGCTTGGGAAGGAGGCAACACCAAGAAAGAAAGAGCTGTGTGGTGTGTTTAGTCCAACAAGGTCTTCAAGAGTTTCCCAGAGTATCCCACGGATCAGCATGGTGAAGAGTAAATGAAATCTTTTCCACATGATCAAAAGGGGTATAAAAATACTTGAGAGTCAGAAGTAAAGAAGCCCCGCTATAGGGGTGACTCAGCAACAACCTGTGTGGCCAAATGGAGGATCCTACATAAAAGACGATGCCTCAGTGTGTGTGGCTAAACGTCACGTGGAAAGAGGCCAGCACAGCTAGAAGGTACCGTGGGAGACCAAACTTCTTCCCAGTCTCACCCCCTTGAGGCTGTAGCTCTATGTCATCCCTAACAACTTAGATGTAACTCTTGGGAAAGGGAGGAACTCCTGAATTTAGTGAGATTAAGAGCCAAGGAATCAATATCTCAAAAGAGTAACAAGGTTCAAATGTAAAAAATTGTTACATTTCTTGCACACTTGAATTGGTATATGAATTCATATCTTTTAGACATTTCCCACTATTTGGATTTCATTTACTTCTGGTTTCCATACTTGCCTCATTTCAAACTATCATAGCTTTGCTGTCGTACTTGAGAGTAATCCTCAGGCAACATAATTATAAAACCCTCAGGCAATACAATTATAAAAATAAATTTAATAAATATTAGATGGAGAGAAATAAAATAGATTTACACTTATGCTTCACTGAGAAACATTAGTCTTGCAGTAACATAAGGAAAAAATTTTGACAGGCTTTTTACATTCATAGCATTCCTTTGGTACAAATATATTCGAGGCCCCATTTTTCTCTTGGTCCATGGGGACCACACCTTGTCTTTCTCTATCATGTCACAGCTTGTCATGGCACATTTTTTTTCTTGTTAAAATATTTATTTTTGCTCTCAGGTTGTTGCAGATAGTTGGCTATTTATGCTTCTACTAGGGTATACCTGAAATGACCTATATTACTTAGAGTCAAGCCCCAATTTTTTGACCACAAAGTAATTTTGTTGGTACTGTATAAAAATGAACAACACTTCTGTTCCTCTTGATCAGCTCTACAGCAAAACAGGAATGTTTCCATCCTAAAGTAGAAATCTATAATCCTACCGAAAAGGCTGACAACTAGGATAATATGCTAAATATATTAATCCCCCACCCAACCCTCACCCAAAAAGTACAGAATATAAACTCTAATCCCTAGTCAAGTGCTATAAAGTTACACTATCCTTTCTCTAGTTATATAATTGATATTCAACAAGGTCATAAACATAGCAATCACTCCATGACTGTTGTTATAGATGGTAAGGCCATCAGGAAGGATACAATAAAAATCAAGGAACTGCCTAACTGGATTGAGAAACTAGAACTGATTTTGTAGTCTTGATGCCAATGGGATTGGAGATTTTGTCTCTATGTTTTAACTTCAAGATTTTATAACATGAGGTTTTTTTAAACCTATTACTTGAGATTTTTAACGGAATTACAAAAATATTGCTAAAACAGTTGTTAAAGGAGGTGAAAGCCAACCAAGAGAGAAAGATGACTGAATCTCAGAGGTCTTTTCTAGTTCAGGCATTCTATGAGTCTATGACTTCTCAGAAACACCTCCCTGTCATCACTCTCCAGGGTAGACATGTGTTACTCATCCCTACATGGACAGTACATGCTGTGGAAGGTTCTTGCCTTGCTACCTGGAAAAAATGGGTGGATTCTCATTTACACACATTCATAAAAGAAACATTCCACCAAACCATACTGAGCTATTTTTGAATCAAACTCTTAACTGAAGAAAATTACTTTGGAGACCTCATAGTTTGGACAGGGTTTTAACTCTCTGAGGAGGCATGAGTTTGGCAGAAGAGAGAAGAAAATTCCAGGGCATTCAATTTTGCATTCAGCACTTTTACAAGCAGAGTCAAAGAGTCCCCCAGAATAAACAGTGGCACTCAAAACGGGGTCTCAAGGGTCATCTAGTCTGAGACCATCATTTTAAAGAGGAGTCAAGAAGTTCATTGTTGGGACTAGAAACATATATTCCCTGTTGACAGGGTTCACTGGAACTTTACTCTAGAGGGCCAGATAGTAAATATTTTAGATCTTGTGAGTTCTGTGGTCTCTGTCACAACTATTTGACTCTGCCCCCATGATGCAAAAGTAGCCATTGACAATATGTAAGCAAATGGTTGTGGCTGTGTTCCAGGGAAACTTTATAGACTAGGTTGCAGGGGTCTCAAGACAGATATTTATACATTAATGGTCACAGCAACATTATTCATAGTACTCAAAAGGTGGAAGCAAACCAAAGGCCCATCAGCAGATGAAAGGATAAACACAGTGTGGTATATAGATATAATGGATTAGTCTTCAGTTATAAAAAGGAATTGGGCTCTGATACTTAATACTACATGGGATGAACATGGAGGGCATCATGTTGAGTGAAAAAAGTCAGACGCAAAGGGACAGATTATGTTTGGTTCTGCTTACATGAAATAACTGTAATATGAAAATTCATAAGGACAGAAATAATGTACAGTTTACCAGGACAGGGGAGGAGGGAGATGAAGGAGTTAATACACAATGAGTGCAGGGTTTGTGCTTGGGGTGATGGGAAAGTTCTGGTAACAGATGGTGGTGTGGGCAGCACAGCATTGTGAGTGTAAATGATCCCATTAAATTGTATGTTTGGGAGTGGTTGACATGGGAAAGTTCATGTGGCATATATATATATGTTCCCACAGTGTAAAAAAAATAGAGTGACAATAACAACTAAAGGCAATACATGATCCTGAACTGGGTCTAATAATGGAGGAGAAAATGTCCAATAGGATATTACTGGGGAAGAAATGGAGTACACACTGAAAGCTTTATACCAATGTTAAATTTCTTGAACTTGATAACTGTACTTAAGGGGTTACATAAGTGAATATTCTTGTTCTTATGAAATATACATGGAGGTATTAAGTGTCCCAGGAGCATGATGTATAAAACACACTCCCAAGTGTTTAGAAAATGCAAAGACAGATAGATAGGATAAGACAAATGTGACAAAGCATTAAAACTCGGCATATCTGGGTAGCTGATGGGGAGTCTGTTGGAATTCTCTGTATGGGGTTTGTGTTATTTTTGCAAGTGTCCTGTACAGTTTGAGATTATTTCAAAACAAAAAGTTTAAAGCCAAACAAAAGAGGCTTCCTAGGCTAGATTTGACTCACTGGCTGTACCATGCCACCCCCTACACTAGTGGCTAAGTATGGATAAGCAATTAAAGAATTTTGCATCCTGGCTCAATATTCCATTCATCACAAGCTGGAGAAGGTAAACATAATTCTTAGAGCATACCCCAAGTATCTTTTAATGTTTCTTTAGAATCTAATCAATGGAAGGTTTTTGAGGAGGATTCATAAGAGACAAGCTCTCTTCCTGCTTCAGCTGGCGAGCCTCTCCTGTGGCGTTCATCCAGACCCTTCATCAGAGTCATCAGCTTCACAGCCTGTTCTACAAATTTTGGACTCTATGTTCCCACAGTTACATGAGTCACTTTTATAAATTTTATATCTACAGATACTTACTCCTGATTCTGTTTCTCTAGAGAACCCAGCTAATACAGCTTGGTGCCAGGAGTGGGGTGGTTCTTAAGAAACAGAATCTTAAAAATGGGTTTTTACGATTGGTTTTCTACTCTGACTGGACTCAAAAGCACTAAGGACTCTACTTCCCGGAATCAGAATGATACTGCCAATTCATGGGCTAATTTGGCAAAAGAGATAGTCAAAATATCACCATTCTATTCTTCTACTGCTTTGCTAGTATGAAGCCAGGCTCTGGGAGATAATGTTTTGACACCTTTACAGAGTTTTGTGCATATAGGAGGTATAGATACGTTGGCTGGTTGTTGTTAGATACACTGTATACATTGAGTGAAAGGGATGGGCTTATGGCTTCAAATGAGAAGCTTGTGTGCCGTCTGACAAATGTAAACATTTCTATGAGTGTCCTGAAGGTAATTCTTATCTCCTGTAGCTATAGACTTGAGATCTCTGAAAATCAGACTCAGAATCTTATTGTTAGAATAGCAACTTTATGACATAAACTGAAATCTCAATCTTGCTTGGTGTCTGCCGTTAAAGTGAGGGCATCGATTGGAAAGGAGTGGGAGCCTGAAAAATAGGATGGTGACATATGGAATGATAATGATGTCGGTGGAGAGGTTGAAACCCTAGGTCATGCTAAGTCTTCTCTAGATAACCCAGTAATAGTCTGCCTTGAGGATATAGCCACCCCCCTCTAGCCTGCCCTGAGGAATTGGCCACCCAACCTCCACCTGAAGGGATTAGCCCTAGAGTGATTAATCATGTTTCATCAGATGAAACTGCAAATGAATACCCTGAAGCAGATGGCTTGGAAGATACTTCTAATTCTTTTCATGACCCACCCCCATCACCCCTTATTTCTTCCAGACCTATAATTGGACTGAAGTCCCAACAGGCCCCTAAAAGTGAGATAAAAAGTATCACACATGAGGAGGTACATTATACTCCAAAAAGAACCGTGTGAGTTTTCCAATTTATATAGACAGAAATCAGGGGAATGTGTGTGGCAATGGATTTTAAGAGTGTGGGATAATGGTGGGAGGAATATAAAGCTGAATCAAGGTGAATTTACTGACATGGGCCCACTAAGCAGAGATTCTGCATTCAATGTGATAGCTTGAGGGGGTAGAAACGGCATTAACAGTTTGGTTGGTTGGCTGAAACATTGATCAAAAGGTGGCCAACATTAGCTGAGGTTGAAATGCCAGAACTGCCCTGATATAAAATAGATAAGGGGATCCAGAAGCTTAGAGAGGTTGGAATTTTAGAGTGGATTTATCATGCAAAGCCTGCTCTTATACTCCAGGAATATCTGGAGGATGCACCTTTACCAGAATTGTGAGAAATAAATTTGTGAGACTAGCGCCATCATCCCTAAAGAGCTCTGGGGTTGCACTTCTCTGTAGGTCAGAGATTACTGTGGGAACTGCTGTCACTGAGCTGGAATCCTTAAACACAATGGGGATGATGGGATACCAAGTTGGCAGAAGCCAGGTGGCAGCACTTAATTGCCAAAGACAAGGTGGACATGGCTATCATAATAGACAGCAGAATCAAAGCAGGAGTCAAAATAATCAGACTTGCAGAGACTTGTGGCATTGGCTAGTAGATCATGGGGTACCTAGAAATACAATAGATGGGCAGTCTACTAAATTCCTGTTTGAGCTGTATAAACAAAGGAGTTCTAGGTCAAGTGAACAGAAGTCTAACTTGAATTACAAAAACAAAGCCACGGCCCCTTAATCAATTTCCAGACTTGAGACAGTTTACAGACCCAGAGCCTCTTGAATGAAGGGGAGGCCAGGTCCCTTTGGGGAAGGACACTGTTACATTACCCCAAATTTATGCCAATAATCTTCCTCTAAGCCTTCCCCAAGGAGAATGACGGCCTTTTACCAGGATAACTGTGCATTGGGGTAAAATAAATGATTAGATATTTTTGGGTTTATTAGACACTGGTTCAGAAATGACATTAATTCCAGGCAACCAATAATACCACTCTGGTCCACTAGCAGAGTGGGGGCTTATGTAGGTCAGGTGATTGATGGAGTTTTAGCTCAGGTCCATCTCACAGTGGGTTCAGTGGGCCCCTGGACCCATTCTGTGGTTATCTCCCCAGTTCCAGAATGCATAATTGGAATAGGCATACCAAGCAACTGGCAGAATTCCCACATTGGCTCTCTAACTTGTGCAGTGAGGACTATTATGGTGGGAAAGGTAAAGTGGAAGCCACTAGAACTGCCCCTACCTAGCAAAATAGTAAATCAGAAGCAATACCGTATTCCTGGAGGGACTGCAGAGATTACTGCCACTCTTGAGGACTTGAAGAATGCAGGGGTGGTGATTCTCACCACATCCCCATTCAACTCTCCTATTTGGCCTGTGCAGAAAACATATGGGTCTTGGAGAATGACAGTGGATTATCTTAGCTCAACCAGGTGGTAACTCCAATTGCAGCTGCTGTTCTAGATGTGGTATCATTGCTTGAGCAAATCAATACATCCCCTGGTTTCTGGTATGCAGCTATTGATCTGGCAAATGCTTTATTCTCAATAGCTGTTAGTAAGGACGACCAGAAACAGTTTGCTTTCAGCTGACAAGGTCAGCAATATACTTTCACTGTACCTCAGGGGCATATCAACTCTCCAGCCCTATGTCATAATGTTGTCCATAGGGATCTTAATCATTTCTCCCTCCCACATCACACTGGTCCATTATATTGAAATCATGTTGATTGGACCTAGTGAGCAAGAAATAGCAACTACTCTAGACTTACTGGTAATGCATTTGCATATCAGAGGATGGGAGATAAATCCAACAAAAATACAGGGGTCTTCCACCTCTGTGAAATTTCTAGGTGTCCAGTGGTATGGGGCATGTCTAGATATCCCTTCTAAGGTGAAGGATAAGTTACTGCATCTGGCCCCTCCTATGACCAAAAAAGAGGTACAATGCCTAGTTGGT
The DNA here is from genome assembly GCA_004026745.1 of Myrmecophaga tridactyla. Lineage (NCBI taxonomy): Eukaryota > Metazoa > Chordata > Mammalia > Pilosa > Myrmecophagidae > Myrmecophaga > Myrmecophaga tridactyla. Next base: position 81,844 of record PVIY010003985.1, on the reverse strand, counting down.
CTCTTTGGATTTTGGCGACAACATATTCCTAATTTGGGTGTGCTGTTCTGACCCATTTATCAAGTTACCAGAAAAGCTGCTAATTTTGAATGGGGACTTGAACAAGAGGACTTGAACAAGGTCCAGGCTGCTGTACAAGCTGCTCTACCACTTGGACCATATGATCCAGCAGATCCAATGGTGCTGGAAGTATCAGTGGCAAATAGAGATGCTGTCTGGAGTCTTTGTCAGGCCCCTATAGGAGAATCACAACACAGACCCTTAGGATTTGGGAGCAAAGCCTTACCACCTGCTGCAGATAACTATGCTCCTTTTGAGAAACAGCTTTTGGCCTGTTACTGGGCCTTAGTAGAGACTGAACACTTAACCATGGGCCACCAAGTTACCATGAGACCTGAGCTGCCTGTCATGAGCTGGGTGTTGTCTGACTCACCAAGCCATAAAGTTGGGTTTGTGCAGCAGCACTCCATAATAAAATGAAATGGTATATACAAAATAGGGCCAGAGCAGGTCCTGAAAGCACAAGTAAGTTACATGAGGAAGTGGTCTAAATGCCCATTATCTCCACGCCTGCCACATTACCTTCTCTTTCCCAGACCAGAGCTATGGCATCATGGGGAGTTCCTTACAGTGAATTGACTGAGGAAGAGAAAACTTGGGCCTGGTTTACAGATGGTTCTGCATGATATCCAGGTACCACTTAAAAGTGGACAGCTGCAACACTACAATCCCTTTCTGGGGTGTCCCTGAAGGACAGTGGTGAGGGGAATTCCTCCTAGTGGGCAGAACTTCGAGCAGTGCACCTGGTTGTTCATTTTTCTTGGAAAGAGAACTGGACAGAGGTGCATTTGTATACTGACTCATGGGCTGTTGCTAATGCTTTGGCTGGATGGTCAGGGACTTGAAAAGACCATAATTGGAAAATTGGTGACAAACAGATCTGGAGAAGAGGTATGTGGATAGACCTTTCTGAGTGGGCTAAAAACATGAAGACATTTGTGTCCCATGTGAATGCACACCAGAGGGTGACTTCAGCAGAGGAAGGTTTTAATAATCAAGTGGATAAGATGACCTGTTCTGTGGATACAAGTTAGCTTCTTTCCCCAGCAACTCTTGTCATTGCCCAATGGGATCATGAACAAATTGGTCATGGTAATAGGGATGGAGGTTATGCATGGGCTCAGCAACACGGACTTTCTCTCACCAAGGCTGACCTGGCTACAGCCACTGCTGAGTGCCCAATCTGCCAGCAGCAGAGACCCACACTCAGCCCCCGATATGGCACCATTCCCTGAGGTGACCAGCCAGCTACATGGTGGCAGGTTGATTACACTGGACCACTACATTCATGGAAGGGGCAGCGATTTGTCCTAACTGGAATAGACACATATTCTGGATATGGGTTTGCTTTCCTTGCATGCAAGGCTTCTGCAAAAACTACCATCCATGGACTTACAGAATGCCTTATCCATCGTCATGGTATTCCACACAGCATTGCTTCGGATCAAGGAACACACTTCACAGCAAATGAAGTGTGGGAATGGGCACATGCTCATGGAATTCTCTGGTCTTACCATGTTCCCCATCATCCAGAGACAGCTGGATTGATAGAATGGTGGAATGGCCTTTTGAAAACTCAACTATGGTGCCAACTAGGTGGCATACCTCGCAGGGCTGGGGTAATGTTCTCCAGGAAGCTGTTTATGCTCTGAATCAGTGTCCATTGTATGGTGCTGTTTCTCACATAGCCAGAATCCATGGGTCCAGGAACCAAGGGGTGGGAATGGGAGTGGCACCACTCACTATCACCCCTAGAGATCCATTAGGAAAATTATTGGTTCCTGTCCCTATGACCTTGAGCTCTGCTGGTCTACATATTTTAGCTCCAGAAGGGGGAGTGTTTCCACCAGGAGAAACAACGATTCCATTGAACTGGAATCTAAGACGGCACCTGGTCACTTTGGGCTACTCATGTCTCTGGATCAACAAACCAAGAAGGGGATTGCTCCTGGGGTGATTTACTCCGACTATCAGGGGGAAACAGGACTGCAACTACACAATGAAGGTAAAGAAGAGTTTTCCTGGAATATAGGAGATCCCCTAGGGCATCTTTTAGTACTACCATGCCCTGTGTTAAAATCAATGGAAAACTGCAACAACCCAATCCAGGCAGGACTACCAATGGCTCTGAAACTTCAGAAATGAAGGTTTGAGTCACCCCACCAGGCAAATAACCACAGCCAGCTGAAGTGCTTGCTGAGGGTAAAGGGAACATTGAGTGGGTAGTGGAAGAAGGTAGTGTGATAATATGAACCATGACCATGTGATCAGTTACAGAAATGAGAACTGTAATGCTGTTTTATTCATGTTATAGTATTTAAGTTGTAAGATATCAAATTTAAGGATGAATATTACCCAAGGACTTGCACCGTATTCTGGGGAGATTTAATGTGTTTCTGTTTGTATGCAGGACAGTTAAGCATTGTTAGGTGAAGAAAAAATGTGTGTCTTTTATTGTTTTTCATTTAGAAATTAAGTATGGTTTAAGATGATGTTTATAGCTGTCAAGTTGACAAGGGGTGGACTGTCATGGTCAGGTTTATGTGTCAATTTGGCCAGGTGGTGGTACCCATTTGTCTGGTTGGGCAAGTGCTGGCCTGTCTATTCTATGAGGAATTTTATAGAATTAAATCATGATCATGTTGGCTGCATCCACAGCTGATTCCATTTGTAATCAGCCAGGGGGAGTATCTTCTGCAATGAGTGCTGTTTAATCTAATCAATGGAAGGTTTTTAAGGAGGATTCAAAAGAGACAGTCTCTCTTCCTGCTTCGGCTGGCAAGCCTCTCCTGTGGAGTTCATCCAGACCCTTTATCTGTCATCAGCATCACAGCCTGCCCTACAGAATTTGGACTCTACATTCCCACGGTTATGTGAGTCACTTTTATAAATTTTATATCTATGGATATTTCCTGATGATTCTGTTTCTCTAGAGAACCCTAGCTAATATAGCCACCATATGCAAAGAGACTGCCTAGGAATGAAGACCATGCAGATGAAATATCAGCCAGTACCAGGATTTTCCCATTTATGAAGCCTAATCAAAATCACGGACTTCCCAGGTATATTCTTCATCTAATTTTAATTGAGTTTCTGTCACTTGTAATCAAAAACCTTAAATAATTAGCTAAGAGAATTTTTACTTACTTGGGGTTCACCATAAAAGTGCCAAAATTTCAGCATTTTTATTTAAGTCTAATGCAAATGCTTCACAAATCTGTTACATGCTTTTCTGCAGTCTAAAGCAAAGACTAATCTACATATTCAAATGCTATTTAAAGAATAATCAGCATTTTTAATGTGTGTGTGTATATATATACATACACACATATATATACATATGTATAAACTTTGAAGCGTAAAATACAATTTTATTATAAAATTGTTTCTCACCTGAATGCTGCAATGTAGCCAGAGTATATATTGTTATCCCCATTGTAGAGATGTAAAGAGAGAGAACTTAATATGTGTAACTTCCCCAAGGTCTGCCGTAGCTGAAAAGTAGGACCAGACTTCAGTGTTAAGACTCAGTCTGGTGAGCTCTCAACCACATTTTCCTCTTCTGAACTATGCAACAACATGCCTCTGTGTCAGCATTTTTGTCATTTTGTTCCCATCCCATCTGTCAGGCTGGCAGCTTGGACTTTCTGTCTGCTTCTGTCCTCTTTCCTTCACATACAACTTTCTTCCTGGCACAGTTATACCAATAATATTTTGTCCCTTGTTTGAAGGACTCTGAAAAATCAGATAATTAAGCATGTTGAAGATTGAATGAATGACACCTCAAGACTATATGGGATAGGTTTAGGACAATGGTTTTGTGGTGGTTATGGATGTATTTTCTCTGCTTACTTCCTGGTTGAGTTTGTACTTCATTAGGTTGGGGTTCCTTAATCAATGTCCTAAGGTCTGCAGAGGCCACAGGGAAACCAGGGCAATATGGCTGAAAATACATAGATAGCTTCAATGAATGTGAATGATGACCTGCTTTGATCTCTAAACTTTGGAAATCATGAGCAAAGTTCTACATACAAGTACTAATACTACACTGGGATTTATTTTTCCTCTGAGAAGGATTCATTCTTCCAAACTGGCATTAAAAAAGGATCTTGGTATACTCACAATTATCTCTTCCAACTTTATAATCCAATTGTTATAAATTGTTCCCAACACTCCAATTTTGGGGTTAGTGAAGCTCCCTTTCTCATATTTATTTTTCTTCTTTGGGCGCCGGAAGAAGACTGCATTTTTCTGTTTCATGAAGACAATTTGGTCTTACAATTCCTGGGTCCCAAGTGTTGAGTTACCTGGCAAAGTGCTTTTTATTTTCTCTACTGGCTAAAATGAATATAACTTACACTTGCCTCTCAGTTTAACTTGATGAGACATACAGGAAACATTTTTCTGAATAAGAATTCAGAACATTTCTGTTCTAGAACTCCAGGATATTGAGTAGATAGAAGTAAAAATAGTTATTCATAATGTCCTTTCAAAATTGTCTTTGTTGTCATCATCATTGTCACAGCCAAAATTAATGAGCACTTCCTCTGCTGAAGGCATTTGCTAAGAAATTTATATATTGAGGTGATACTCATTTTCAGATCCCATTCAAGTTTTACCACTTGTCCAAATAATAGATCCAATTCAAAAATCACAATTTGTGTCTAGTTGCTAAATCTCTCCAATATTTCATAACATTGAAATTACAGTCCAATTATTTGTACTGCAAAATTATACCTCAACTTGGGTTTATGATGCTTCCTTATGATCAGATTCAGATTATGCAGCTTTAGCAGAAACATCACAGACATTTCTCAGTACATTCTATCAGGTGACAGGCAATTTTGATTATTTCATGGGCTGGTTTGAAACCAGTATGTACCCCAGAAAAACTCTGTTCTTCTAATCCTGATTCCAATGTTGCAGAGTGGGACATTTTGATTAGGTTGTTTCCATGGAGATATGTGTATGATCTTTTGAGTAAATGGAGATGTGACTCCATCTGTTCAAAGTGGTCTTGATTAGTTTACTGTAGTGCTTAAAAGAGCCAGCAAAGGGAAACATTTAGAAGAGAGCTTAGACGCAAAGGTTTGGAAATACAGAAGCCCCAGGAGATGCCAAGAGCTGAGAGAGCCAACAGAAATACACAGGAACCAGAGCCCAGCAGACATTGTCATGTGCCTTTCCATGAGATGCTCAGTAAGCCAGAACCTGCAGAGCGAGTAGGGAAGCTAAGAGATGAAACCCAGAGTTTTGCTCCAGAGCAGCTGGGACAGGACCCACAGCAGCCTAAAGAGGAAGCTACAGGCAATGGAACCAGGAACAAGGACCAGCGGACTCTGGCTACATGCCTTCCCATGTGATAGACATCGACCTGTCTTGAGTCAAGGTATTTTTCTCTGAATGCCTTAGTTTGGACATTTTGATGGCCTTAGAACTATAAACTTGTAACTTAATAAGTCATCTTTATAAAAGCCAACCCATTTCTGACATATTGCATTCTGTCAGCTTTAGCAAGCTAAAGCATGCTGTCATTTTGTTCACTTTGACCACTTAGTTAAGGCTGCCTGTAGAATAACTTTTCATTCTAAAGTTACTCTTTTCCCCTTTGGGATTTTTTTGTGTGTGTGGGGAGATACTTTGAAATCATGTAAATATTCTCTTCATCAAATTTTCAATTTACTCACTTATTTACTTAGATCATTATGGATGCATAGTCTTTTATTTTTAATAGGCTTTAATCTATTATTAACATTTATTTTGATGCTCAAATTATTTTCAGCTTGGTTGTTCACATGCCCTTCAAGCTGGCGTCTGTGTCCTTCTGACAAGTCCTCATCATTCTTTGAGCACTTCCTAACTTTTCTGGACAAGATGCTCTAGGTTGGCATTGTACTTTCTTTATACAAACCTGGTAGTAGCCATTCTTCTGAGGACCTTTCTTTCCTTTTAGTGGAAAATGGTATTTAGAAGTCAAGACACAGGTATTAAGTGTGACTGCTGCTATAAGAGCTAGAGAATATACACATACACACAAACCAACCACATTTATATCTCCATGTATTATTATATCTATCTGTATTATTAAAAACCATGAGTTTACACCAATACCTACAATTCCAATATTTTTTCCTTTCCATATTTGTAACTTCCTTCTCTGACAGTGAGGAACTTAACTTCTATTACCCTCCTGTATTTACCTACTTCATCAACATGTAAACAGTGTCCCCTCCTCAAACATACAGATGCCCTTCTCAACCACCCTGGGTCTATTTTAGTTTGCTAAAGCTGCTGAAATGCAGATACCATAAAGTGGGTTGGCTTTTACAATGGGAATTTATTAGTTTACAAGCTTGCAGTTTTGAGGCTATGAAAATGTCCAAATCAAAGTATATCAGATGACACCTGGACTCCTATGTCAGATGTCAAGGTACACGGTGTCTCCTGATCTCTCTCTTCTCTCTCGGGTTTCACTGCTTCTAACTTCTGACTTCAGTGGCTTTCTTTCCATTTTTGTGGCTTTCTCTCTCAGCTTCTGTTCTGTTTATTTCATCCTCTTTTAAATAGACTCTGGTAAAGTGCCCACCTGGGACGTGCCTCAACCGAAACAACCCAATCAAAGATCCCACCCACAGTAGGTTGACACCCATAGGAATGGATTAGCTTTAAGAACATGATCTTTTCTGGGGTACGTAACAGCTTCAAACCATCACAGGGGCTAACACCCAAGCTGGGCCAATGCTCTTCTCACCCTGAATGGGCTTTGACACCCCATGCCTCTACGCCTCTGCAGCATTACCCAATCCACTCGACTTGATCTCTCTGACTCTGCAAGATGGGCCACCTTCTGCTACACAAACACCCTCTTTACCTTCCTTGTGCCCTCCAAACCCTAGGCTAACCTGTCCCCACTTTGGGACATTCTCCTTACCCTGCTGAGGCTCTGGTACTCTTTGCCAAGCTACCCTCCTATCCTTGCCTATTCCCTCTTGGGCTCAGACACCCATGGGCTACATGGCTCCCTCTTCTCCCTGCTGCAGACATCTATCTTGTTCTAGGACTTAGGTCTGAATTCCAGAGTTAGAAAGACAAAGAGGAGGAGAATTCCACTCATATGTTTACCCCCATGTAAGTCAATTCTGATGATGATGATCAGTTAGTATTGCTTACTTTTTTTTCATTTTTCTTACAAAAGTACAACTGCTTTCTAAAATAAGGTAAAAGGCATCAATATTGTCCCCATTTCCTGATTTGAGGAAAATACATACAGCATTCTTGACATGAACAGACAGAAATTCTTTTTTTAAAAATAGTTATCTGTCTTATTTTTGATAGGACCACTCTTCATTCTACCTAAGTAAACATGACATTTTAAAACAATAAATGTTCTCATAAATCCTAGATACTGGATTGAGTAGAGTTCTTCAGAGACAAATCATTTTGTCAAGAAAAAAAAAAAGAAGTCAAAGCGGCTTAGGATGTTGACTTTCTTTTAAGCCCTTGGGATCTTTTGGCATCTTCAAAAGAAACTCTGAGTTATGATGGTGATATACAAACAGGATAAAATGCAAGGTCGTTGTAGAACCATAAAAAAGCATGGTGATTGCAGGGAGATCTTAAGTTCATATTATATATTTAAATATGAAGCTCTTAATTAAAAATGCTACAAGTTCAGGGTTATTAAATGGCCCCAAAACAAGGAGAAAGAATGGAAAAGAGAGCTTGTTTCAATTTCATTGTTTCCAAAGTAACATTTTAGAAATGCTTTGAGCTTTAGCTGAAACATGGAGAAAATAGACTTTAAACCTATTTCCTAAACTTTATTTTTAAAAATATTTCTATTTTTCTCCCTTGCATCAGTTGTGATTAGCATTACTGCAGGTAAGTTACCATCCAATGTTAGAGTAGAGCAAAGTTTATTGGTCTCTCTTATTACGTAGCACTGAACCACAGAGGAAATTTTATTGCACATTTGCTGCCTTCAATTTCCCTAGATTGTTTAACAATTCTGTGCTTCTGCAACATGAAAGACAGGCCAGAAACCTGAGACCACACTTTTCAGCTCCAGATCAAACACGACATTACACACTGACAGCGTTTGACAATTTGGCTTCTTTAAAAGCTATCAGATGGTGTTATGACCAAGATGCAGGGGGAGAAAAAGTCATTGTGAGGCCAAATTAGTAGAAATGAAATTGTCATTATTCACTGGCATAGTTTTAATTAGAAGTAATAATGCTTATTAATGGAAACTATTTGTTAGGGATGCAAGAGGGACATAATTCCTTTGGGAATAACTCAGTAGCATACACTATGTTCTATTGTGCTGTCAAGAAAATATCTGTGATGCAAAATCACACATCAGCTTTCTTTTTGGACTTCCTGGCTTCCCACCTCTTGAAAGGATTGCAGTGCTAAGGAAAATTTAAAATATACTAGTCAATATAATCATTTCTCAAGTGGATCTATTCATCCCTTTTCAAAAAAGACAAAATGGGAAAAGAGCATTTTTCTGTGTTTGAATTATATTTAATACCTTGGGAGGGATAATGATACTGAGGCCTTAAAATCTATAATGTTGCCTGCAGTGTTTTGACAATACAAACTTTCGTCCATGGAACAAATTACAGTAAAAGCCTGTGTATTTGGTAGTCCATCAACCAGAAGTTTCTCTTTACTAGCAATTTCAAGCTTTGCCAATATGATAAAAATTGATATTTATGATTGTGGCTGGTTGCAAGATCCTACCATGCCTTCTGAAAAAGGTTACACTTTGTCAGGCAATTTTAGCATGTATATCTTATGCTCTAATGCATTGAAAACTCGTAATTCACACCTGTTATAAATTATATATATTATAAATATTTATATAACATAATATAAATATTATATCATGTTTATTATATAGTAAATATTATCACATGATAAATATATTATAAATGCACTTTATAGTATATATATATATAAAACATAACATATATGATTACCAGTACTATACTGAATGATACTGATTCACTTTATATACTTAATATTTTACTTCTTGTTCTTTCAGCTTTTCTGCCACCTTCTTTCTTTGTCTTTGATGATGAACAAATCTCTAACCCTGACCTCTCAGCTTCATTGAGTTCTCATCTTTTCAATGGCCTGATGAGCACTGCTTCTTGGATGTCCCATTATTTCTTCAGGTATAATTGTAGTTTATTGTGCATGTGTTATGTAGATGTGAATATACACATGATGCACAAGCATACTACCTTCTATTTATGCAGCACCTATTATATCCATGGTGTCACTGCATTCTAAGAACATCATATATGTGAATATTGCTTCATTTAATTGGAAAAATTAATCTGCTATTTAAATGGTATCATTTTAAAGATGAGGCAGAGAGGCTCTATGACTTGTGAACAGTCACATGGTTACCTAAGTCATAGAGCCAAGATTCAAACTGGACTCTATGAGCATCCAAACCCTACTCTTTATGTTATCCCACAAATCTCACCATACCCGCCACTCTTCCAATTTCTAGAGTAGAAACGCTCAGGGTTATAATCAACTTTTTTTTTTCTTCATCCATCTTATAGAACTTGTAATCAAGTCATCTACTTTTTTCCTGGGATTGATTTCTACCTCTATTCCCAACTTCCACCCCTTCCTTCATCATTCACTGGGCTAGATTACTACATGAGCCTTCCAATCTAACTTAGCCCTGCCTCTACACTCCATTCTGCATTCCTACACTGGAAACATCTTCAAACGCTCCATTCGCTGTGTCATTTTTCAGCACTTTGTTTTCTAGGGCCATATTTCTCCAAAAGAAAGAAAAGTCTTTTTGTTGAGAAATGTATCTTACGTTGTGACTTCACGAACACATATAACTAAAACAAATGTTTCGCTAAGAAAAACCTTTCTTAACTGCAATCACTTTTTATTTTCAATTCTACTGTACTCTACCTATTTCATTAAAATAAATGTATTAGTTATGATTTACTATACTAATTCCACAACTTACCAAGTAGTCAAGATCCAAAGTTTAAAGGTCAATACCCCAGGACCTGCTACTTCAAGACAAAAGAACAGTGAATCAGCTATCAAGTCCCTCCACCATCCTCCATCATACTCTCTAATTTTATTTGTAATATATACTGTATTTAACACACTTCTTTCAGGGGGGATGGGGAGAGAAGAGTTACTGTGTTCACACTTCTATCGTGAAACTTATTCCTGTCTGCTCTTTCTTGTTACGATCAGACCAATCCTACAAAAAGGTAACTCAAGACCTACCTATTTATCTATTAAAAAAAGAAACTAAAGCTTTTTCAGATGACTCAAGGTCTGATTGACTTCTCACTTCTCTGAATCTCTCAGAAACAACTGTCTCAATCTGTAAACCTTCCCTCTGGATTAGCTGGGGAGATTTTTGATGGCAGTGATCATGGCTGATATTTATTTTCTAAACTGGTAGTCTGGTTAAGAAAATAGGTTCTAAAGGCAGATGAACAGGGTTCAGATTGCTTTTCCACTACATGATCTGTGGGTTCATTACTTAAATGCTTGAAATGTCATATGTCCTCATCTCTAAAACAGAGATAATAATATTAACTACCTCCTTGGTTTCTGCTGAGAAATAAATGAGATAATGCAGTAACGTGCATCAAACAGTGATAGTACATATAACTGCTCAATTCATTTTACTTATTATTATCATGATTATTGTTGTTATCAACCTGGGGACAAAAATAAAATTGGCACTTAATCATTTTTATTTGTTCATTTATAACTTTCTGTGATATCGCTTGACTTCAAATCAACTAGAAACTTTTTAGTTTTTTAGCCACCTGATTTTTGCTTTCATGATGTTTCCCAAGGTTGTCCTCTTTCAACTCAGAATTCTGACAGAAGACAGGGAAAAGTTGTAGAAGGAAGAGAGTTAATTTTGCTAGACCTTAATGTGTGCCGAGCACTGCAACGGATTTTACTAATACACTTCTCAGAAATGAATTTTTATCTCTCAAGGAATTTGTCTATTCCATTCTGGTTACCAAATTTACTGGCATTCAGTTGTCCATAATATTCTTATTGTCTTTTTACATCTATATTACCTATAATGATGTGTCCTCTTTCTTTCCTGATATTGGTAATTTGTTTCTTCTGACTCATTTTATTGTTCAGTCTAGGTATTGGTTAATCAAATTTTTGTAAGCCTTTGGTATAATAAATTTTCTCTACTACTTTTCCATTTTTTACTTTTTTTTATTATTTCCTTTTTTCTACTTAATTAGAGGATTAATTTGTTCTTTGTCATTCAATTTCTTAAGGTGGGGAAAATGTAGATCATTAATTTTTAGGAAATTACTTTGTTTTTAATAAAAGCATTTTAAAGCTTTACATTATCTTGAAGCACTGCTTAAAATTTTTTTTATTTTAAATTTTCATTTATTTAAAAATAATTTCTATTTTCCTTACAGTCCTTTTTTTGACCCATGGATTACTTAAGAACATGTGTTTAGTTTCCAAATAATTGAATTTTTTTGCTTGTTTGTATTCTTATTGCTGTTGACTCCTAATTTAATTCTATTAAGACAGAAAACATACTCTGTATGATTTTATTCTTTTAAAAAAATTTATCAAGATTTGTCTTAGGCCCAACATTTTATCTATTCTGGAGGACACATCATATACGCCTTTGAAAAGAATGTATAACCACGGTTTTTAGGTGTAGTGTTCTATAAATGCATTTAACTCAAGGTAGTTGATATCATATTCAGGTCTTCTATTTCCTTTACTAATTTTTTTGTATAGCTGTTCTATTAACTGCTGAAAGAGCAGTGCTAAATCTCTAAATTGGTAGAATTGTACGTCTCTACCAATTAAATAATTTTTTAATTTTCAGAGGCAAAGGGAGTAGTGTATTTACTTTGATATTAGATATTTACATATTTATGATTACTATACAGTTATGATGAATTGATTCCTATATAATTTGGAGTTGTTTCTTTCTTTGTCTGATAATTTTCATTACTGAGATTATTTTGTCTGGTATTAATCTAGCCTTTTAATTTTTTTCCTGTTTGCATGATACATTTCTCCATCTATTTACTTTCAACCCATGTCTTTATATTTGAACTACACCTCTTGCACATATCTCTTATATTTGCAGCATACCACTATGTATCAGCAAATAGTTATACCTTTTCTTTTATTTCATTTTGACAATCCCATCACTTTAATTGGAATATTTATTCCAATAGCATTTAGTGTAATTATCTATATGGTTCAGTTAGAGTCTACCATTTTATTGTTTCCTATTTGTCTCATCTATTTTTTATTTGTTTCTCCTTTCTTGCTATTTTTGGTTATTTGAATATATTTTTAGAATTCTATTTTAATTTTCATATGTGTGTGTGTGTGTATTTGTGCTGCTGTACGACAATGGTTTTCAACTAAGAATGATTTTACTCCCTGGGGGGCATTTAAAAACATGTGTGGACATTTTTGGTTGTTAGAGCTGGGGTGGGAGGCGGGTAGACACTACTAAACATCCTACAGTGCACAGTCCCTACAACAATCTGGCCCCCACATGTCAATAGTGTCAATCCTGCTCTAGAGATTACCATACGAATTCTTAAATTTTCATCCTACAATTATTGTACTATGTCACAAATTAGAAACTATGCAACTCTATATGTCCACGTCACTCTCCCTTTCCTCTATTCTATGACTGGTACATGTATTATAGCTGGTATTATAGACTATACATACCACAATACAATATTATACTTTTTCCTCTTAAACAGACATATATATTAAAATAAATGAAAAGAAGCAGAGCAAAAAAATACTCCTTTATGTTTACCTGGATATTTACCACGTCTGATGTTCTTCATTCCTTTGAGGATCCAAGCTGCCATCTGAAATCATTTCCCTTTAACCTGCAGAACTTCTTTCAAGATTTCCTGCAGTATAACTCTACTGATGAGGAATATGTTAGCTTTTTAAAACAAAAATCAGAAAACATCTTTATTTTGCCCTAATTCTGTTTTTATATGTCTCCCTACACATATGTATTTTTATATCTATACACACACACACACACACACACACAGGCAGATACGTGATATATGTATCGTAGGGAATTTTGGTCACAACATTGTTTTTTCTTGGGGGGGGGGGGGGGGGTGGTTTCATGAGCAGGGAACTGAACCCGAGTTGAGAATTCTACCACTGAGCCACTTGCCCTAATTCTTAAAGGATATTTTTGCTGGATATTGAATTCTTGGTCAACAGTTATTTGTTTTTTTCCTTTCAGCACTGTAAAGATGCTGTTCCACAAGTTTCTGCCTGTGTTGGCTCTGAAGAAAACTCAGTAGCTAATCAAATCACTAGTTATTTGTATGAAATGCATCATTTTTTCTTGCTATTCCAAGATTTTCTCCTTACTTTTGATCTTTTGACAATCTGACAATGCTGGTGTGGACTTTCTGTGTTTATCCTGCTTTATGGTTGATGCATCTTGAGTCTAAATTTATGTCTTTCATCAATTTGGGGAAAATTTTATTTCCTCAAGTATTTTTTCTGCTCCATTGATTCTCTCTTCTCTTTCTGTGCATCTAAGTGCATGTAAATTAAACCTTTTGATATTATCTAGCAGGTCTCTGAAGCTCTGTTCATTGTCATTTTGATCTACTTTTCTCTCTGTCCTTCATATTGAAAAATTACTCTTGATTTTTCACTTACTCTTTCCTCTGTATCTTCATTTGGCTGTTTGAGTTCATCATATAAGTATTTTTATTCTAGATATTGTATTTTCAGTTCTAGATTGTCCATTGGTTATCATTTCTATTTCTCTGTAGAGATTTCCTATGTCTACAGTCACCATGAGCATATTGCATGTACTTCATAGAGGACAGTTTGATATCTTTGTTAAATGTTGTCTTTTATTTCCAATATCTATGCCACCTTGGGGTCAGTGTCAGCTAATGTTCTTTTCTCAAGAGAATATGTTCCATTGTCCAGACTATTGCATGTCATTTAATTTTGGATTGTATCCTGGACATTTTGAATGTTAATGTGTAGAAAATCTGGATACTTTTTCTCTGTGAATGTTGTTCCTTTTGTCTTGTCCCAGTTCAGAATTTCAAATTTTGATTTTGGGATGACAACTCTGGTCCCAATTCAGATATTTTATCTTTAGCTATGATGCTCTGAAACTACTCTATGTATGTGTTAATAACGAGTAAGCCAGATATTTCGGGAGACAGAAATGTGGGAGTCTTGCTTCTAGCTCTTTCCCTTCTGGGACTCACCTTTTCCCTGAAGGCTGAGGTTTCCCAAGATTCAGTTTTCTGATTACCTGGCTCTGCTATCAGACTCTGCCTACTTCTGTTTGCTCTCCAGTGCCTCCGAGTGGCTTCTTTGTGTATTGCATCCAGGATCAGTAGGGGTTTTTTGGCATAGGTGTCAGTTGATAAGATCCTACTTAGTTACTACATAAAGCAAAAGTCTCCTTTCCTTTTCTTTGGATGTCTGTTTTCAGTTTCAGGAGGCCCTGACCTTAAGAGTTACTCTTAGTTTGTCAATAAAGGAACTCCTTTCTTGCAGCCAGCAAACAAGAGGTTTCCTTAGTGTTTTCAAAGTTGGTTGGTTCTTTTCAGTTATTTTCATACTTGCCTGTTTGTAAACAATATCTTTCCAAAAGTGTTGAGGGTTCTGGATATGTCTTGCTGCATTTTATTCTGAATTTTAAGATATAAGCAGTCAAGAGGATTTGGGGCTGTAAAACATCTTGTGCTTTAGTAACGTGATTTAAAAAAATAATAATAATGGTATCTTTAAGGAAGTATATTTCAATCGTAACATGGAAACAGTACTTGACTATAGACATCAAGAGACGTAGCCCCCAGGTCCAGCACCACCAAAGTACTTATCATAATTGAGTCTCTTGTTTTCTCATCACTAAAAAGATCTATTTCAACTCTAAGACTGCAGTGAGCTTTTGGCCATGTAGGAAAAACCTCTAAAGTCTGATAAGTCTAATTATAACTATGCCAAAGTTCAGTAACAGTCACACTTTCTCAATTTAAGCAATACTGAAATATACGGAACAGCACTAACATAATCACTGCTCAATTCACTCTCTTTCCAAAAAAATAAACTATTTCCAAAGGTGCTACAGCTTGTTCATGATGATGTTGGTTATTCCACAAGGTCACAATTACTGTTGCTCAAATGTTTTGTTATTATTGGCAAGGTTATAATAACTCCTTTATGATCCTCGAGCATTTCTATTCCAGAATTCTGCTATTATCATGAATCCTGTAGGTAATTATGTCTTGGCATTATAAGAACTTCAGGCTGAATCTACTTGAAGACTTTAGGCTGCATAAAGAGGGGGAAAAGCCTTTAAAAGTCAAGACATTCAGTACTGTAGTGATTAGGGGCTCTTGCAAACTGATTTTAATCAGTTGGTTGATTGTGAGTTGGTAGCCTGCCACACCCATCTCTGGTCAATTTGAGCCTTCAAAGTAAGGCATTGGCATTAAAATATGAATGTGGGAGCACAGTTAGCCACTCCCAGAAGGATGGCCCCACCCCATGCTGTGGGAAGCTAATGCCTTTCAAAGATTTCTTAGTCATCCATCCTTCCCATGCTCTACAATTCCTCTCAGTATTGCTCATCTGCCTACAAAATCCCAAGGCTTCTGCCACTTAGGAAAGGCTTGCCACATAAAAAATAGATGAACCATAGGATAGAGCAGTGCTGCCTGCCCAATAGAAATTAAATGCGAACTACATATATAACTAAATTTTCTACAGTACTATTAGAAAGCAAGCATAAAAGATGAAATTCATTTTAAAAATAATACTTTAATCGATATATCTAAAATACTGTCATTTTACCATACAATCAATATTAAAGCATGATTACGGAATGAGTTAATTTTTTCACATCCTTACCAGCACTGATTATTTCCTATGTTCTTTCTTTTTTTTTTAATTACAGCCATCCTAGTGGGGTTGAAGTGGTATCTCATAGTGGTTTTGAGTCGCATTTATTTAACAGCTAATGATGTTCAAGATCTTTTCGTTTGCTTGTTCGTCATTTGGACATCTTTGGAAAAATGTCTGTTTAAGTCCTTTGCCCGTTTTTTAATTGGGGTGTCCTTTTGTTGTTGAATTGTAGTAATTCTTACATATTCTGAATATTAAACCATTATCTGGCATGTGATTTCCAAATATTTTCTCCTAGTCTGTAGATCATCTTTTCACAATCTTAATAATGTCTTTGATGCCCAAAAACTTCAAATTTTATGAAGTCTAATTTTTTGGTGCAGCATCTATGGAAAACCATTTGGCAGTTCCTCAAAAAGTTAAGCATAGAATGACCATATATATAGCCCAGCATCTCCCCTCCTAGTTATATACCCAAGAGAAATGAAAACATATGTCTACCCAGAAACTTGTACGTGAATGTCTATAGCAACATTATCCATATTAGCCAAAAGGTGATGATAAATGTTCATCAACAGCTGAACAAATGAATTATGGCATATCCATACAATAGACTATTACTCACCATAAACAAGAACAACTTACTGAGACATGCAACAACTTGGATGAACTTTGAAAACATCATCCTTAGTGAAAGAAGGCAGCCACAGAAAGTCACATATTATTGATTTTTTTAAATGATATATTCAGAATAGTCAAATCCATGGAGTCAGAATGCAGACTAGTTGTTGCAGAGATTGGGGGGAGGAGGGATTATGGAGTGATTACTTAAAGGGTACAGGGTATTTTGAAACTAGAGATAAAAAATTTTTGAAACTAGAGAGAATTGGTGATTGTACAGCACTGCAAATGCTCCGAATGCCACTGAACTTTATACTTTAAAATAGATAATTGTATATTACATGAATTTTGCCTTAATTAAAATATTATTAATGAATTTTAAAGGCCCCCATTCTTTAATTGCAGTGTCTTCAACCCTGGATTGTATTTATGCTTAAAAGCTCATCTTAATTTGAACTAGGCACATTTCACGTGCTGGACAGCATATGGGACTAGTGGCGATGGTTGAATAGCACAGATATAAGCCACAGTACACAGCTTTACATTCCTTTGCCATATAAATATTTTTGTTTTCATCTAGAATTTGCACAAACATAGATTCAAGGAAACCAACCACATCCATTGTTATATTTCAGATGTTTAAAAAATGGGTACAATTCTGACAGAATTTCAAACCTAGAACCCTTCTTTCCCTTTTATTTTATATGTGAATCAATACCAGGGCAATACTTTCTTATAAGACAATTCTAACTGCCATATCATTAGTCTATTTGGAACAGCCTTCCTTTAATTCGTGACAATGTACATAGACCATGATTGAGTAAAGAGATACTTTGGTCACAGCTTCAAAAACATAGGGTCACTTTTTCTGGACATTGATAGACTGTCACAGGAAAAGAACTATAGGAAACCTCAATTAATTATCAGAGTACTATCCTCTTGCTTTAAAAATCTAATCCCTAGGGTGGGCCCTCATGGTTCAGCAGGCAGAATTCTCATCTACCATGCCAGAGACCCTGGTTCGATTCCTGGTGCCCGCCTATGAAAAAAAATAAGAAAAAAAAAAACAAAAAACTAATTCCTAGAGAGATAAATGAATGACCTAAGCTCACATAGCTAGCTGGCAGCAGACCCAAGTTGGTAATTCACATCTATAGTTCTGCAGTGCTATGAATTTTCTGTTATAGTATGTTGAACTGAACCACTCAAGCCTACTATTTATATACATATATTTTTATGTAAATATATATATTATATTTCTATTGCAAAGCATTGCATCAGTGTTTTCCCATGTTTTTCCTAAGTAAGTTTTCAGTAATGTGTCTTAGGTTACAAAATGCAAAAGATTTCTAAAATATAAGAAATGTAGGCTAGTTCTGAACCAGAGAGACTAAAGCATAGCAGGGTAGCTGAACATTTACAACATTGGAATCAAGAAAAACAAAAACCTCTGGTCCCAGCTCTGATAAAAACTAGCTGCATGACTTTCAGCAAATCTCTTAACCTCTCCATGACCCAATCTCTTTATCTGCAAAATGCCTGGCAGTGGGAGGATTAGATTATTTCTAAGGTCCCTGCCAGTTCTAAGATACTTACTCTAATTATTCTAATTCCTACTGGACAAATGATTATATAATAACAACCTTTCTAAGTCAGTCTTCTATTTAGAAGAAAAAAGAATGTGACCTCCTGTTCTTTCTATTGCTACGTCTAAGGATTGGTCAAATAACACTGAACGTTTTGTAAAGAGAGAAAAAAGCAGTCGCTACTACATGCTTACTCTATGAGTACGCATTCTATGACACTAAGCATTATACAAAGCAATAGCATGGTTAAAATTAAACTCTTCTTCAGAATTTTCATTTTAACAAATAAAAATGGGAAATTGATGACTTGTAACAAAATCCAGTGGGTACACTGGATCTGAAGAGAATCCTGGAAATACAAATTCCTCAAAATATAGAAGGGTCCTGTAGGCTAAAGTGTTTCTTTGAAACTCCACCAGTAATGCAAGAATGAAACTGAGTCCTGATTCCTACCATTTAGCAACATGGTAAACTAGCGAAAAGGAGGGATGCAATGTTCAAACTCTGCTCACTGGCCCTCAATTGAACTGGCTGTAAGGGATTAATATTTTACTATAAGTCTCTTTTTAAAATATTTATATATATTGCCTAACCCCCGCTTCCACCTCCCCAGGCATCCTTAATTCCTAAATTAAGAGTCCTCATATTCTAGTAAAAAGTAATGATTCCAAAGATTCCTTCTATGTTTTCTGTTCAAAACAATTAGAGACATAATTCCACAGAATACTTTTCCAATATGGAAGTGTAAAGAGATTTCCTTAGATCACAAAAATTACAAAGTCTATTATGCCTTTCAGTCATAAAATACAATAAAATTAAATGCACCAATGGCCATATTTGGAAAACAATGTTGGCATCCCTCATTCTTACAACTAGAGATCTAGATCAAAGAGCTTTTTGGAATATGGATTTTTATTACCACAGACCTGGAAAAAGATGAAGTAAAGATTTCTTTGTAACAGAACAGGGAAAAACAAACAAACAAACAAATAATCCCAACACAGCAGTTAAAGAACAAGGGAAATGTAAACCTAATGTCTCGTCCCATTATCTATCTAGTGCCTTTTGTAAGATTGATATCCACCTCTCAAAACAAGAGGGCTGGGCAGAGTCTAAAGACGGAGTATCAAACACATTTGAAAAGCAAACAGGGGAGGAAAGATCACTTCTACAAGACACTAGCCAAACACCAATTTTTATGTATTGACTTCTTTCAAAATAGTCAGTCACACCTAATTGGCAGGGAACACAAAAAGACTGCCACTCCCATGCCATGGCATTCATTCACCTTGGGTACCTGGCCATCTGTTGCCACCACCAGCTGCAAGGAAAAAAAGAGTCAGGGCAAAAAAGAAAAAAAAATAGTAAAACAAAATGAAAGAAAAAAAAAAACCTCAGGGCAAGCAGATAACATTCAGTTCATCCTCCAGCCTTCCTGCCTCTACATGTCTCTTTTGTTAATATACTTCAGTTGTCTGAGTTACAATGAGGTCTTTAAAAGCATCGATGTAACATTTTTCTGGATGGGCAAGGAACTAGAGGACTTTTAAATTATTATTCAGGAAAAATATATAAAGACGAGTCAAAATATCAAATTCAATTGATGTTTCCTGAACAATTTTCATTTAATAAGCCTCTCGATGGTTTCTTGGAACCAAGAATATGCTTCACACCTGGAGTAAGATTTTTTTAATGAAAAATGATAGAAAGAAAAATGATCTTTCTTTTGTACCAAATGCTTCCTTTATAAGTTCTTATATTTTGATCCTTTAAAAAAAAATATTGTTTTCTCACCTGCATATCTATGCCGTACTCTGTCTAAATAAAAATGTATGATTAGTTCGTTCTTAACTCAAAGTCACAGTAATGTATTTATTTTCTCAGTTACTAATTCTATATTTATATGGATAGGACTCTTTATTTTTAGGTACTGTTCTATGATTCATGAGAGGGATTAACCTGTGAATTTCACCATCAATTTGCACTTACTACTAAGAGTGCAGAAAAATTCCAAGGCACTTACCTAATATGAATTATTAGAATGTACAGATAGACAAATGTCATGCTTCTGACAATTTCCACAAATATCTGTTGAGCACTAAATGCACCTGTCAGTCTCCAACCTGCAGTGGAACATTATTACACTCTCACGGCGGGGATCAGAGAGGTGAAAAGCAAGAATAGTGGTCTAATAGGGGCTTTGCTTGGAGAACTCAAGGTGCTTACATAAGGGGAAAACCCAGGCCAAATGTGGGGACCAAAAAGACTTAAAGGGGAACATGATTACAGAAGACAGTCCTGGGGTAGAAGCTAGCTAGGCAATTATGGACAACAAAAGCTCTTAAAAACGCAATCATTTGACACAAAATCAGCTTAAGACTGAGGAACGTTCATGGACGTGCTGTTCCTAACCCGTGTAATCTGGATAAATTCTCTGGGGGAGATAAACCTTGGGTCTAATTTTCAGAAAAGGAAATCACAGCTTTCGGGTAGAAAAGCAGTTTCTTGTGTTACATTATCTTTGGCCATACACTAAACAGACAAAAAAACACACTGAAGCTTTGAGATAGTCCTGGAAGAAAATATGCTGCAAAACATATGAGCCAATTAAAAAAAAAATAGAGTTAAGACAGTGTGCTGGCTTGAAATTGTTATGTATCCCAGAAAAGCCTTGCCCTTCTAAACCTGATTCAATATTGTGGGGTGGAAACTTGAATTGTTTCCATGGAGATGTGACACACCCAATCATCGCTGTGATCATTTGGTTAGATGGAAGTGTGACTTCACCCGTTCAAGGTGGGCCTTGATTAGTTTTCTGGAGTCTTTTAAAAGGGAAAACATTTGGAGAAACCTCAGATGTGAAAGAGCCAACACTAGACCCAGATGTTTGGAGATGCAGAAAGAAAACACCCCCAGGGAAGTTGTTTGAAACCAAACCAAAGGACCTGCAGATGCCAGCTACAGACTTCCCAGCTGACAGAGGTGTTCCACGCCCATCGGCCTTTCTTGAGTCAAGGTATCTTTCCCTGGATTCCTTGGTTTGGACATTTTTATGGCCTCAGAACTGTTAACTTATAACATAATAAATTCCCTTTTTAAAACTCATTGCATTTCTGGTATATTGCATTCTGGCAGCTTTAGCAAACCAAAACAGACAGTGAATGTGCAAGTTTTGAAAATACTGGATACCTCTAAACTTGATTTTGGGCTTCTGTATATGCCCTCCTCTTGGCTTCAGGAATTCTGATATCTAACTCCCCCAAATAAATGTTCTAAGTGATTCCTCTTTAAGGCTGGTTACCCATAACGATGCTGCCAAGATCGCAAAGCCCAATGCCAGATCACACACTTCCTCTGCTGCAGAACAACTTGCGATAATAAAAGTTATACCAGTGGTCAAAGCAGCAGCACCAGCAGTCAATTTTTATTGAACACTTACAAAGTGCTAGAAGTGTTTCGTGTCCATGATCTTCTTTCACCTCCACAAAACCTCAGTGACATAGATATTATCACTATTTTATGAATGAGGAAGTTCAAGCTCAAGAGAAGTAAATTAAAGTGCCCCAAGGCCAATAGCTGGCAGGTGCCAGGGGTGAGATTGAAACACAGGCTTGCCTGAAACCCAGACTCATGCTTTTAGGTAACTACTCATACATGCTTACTGCCTCCAATTCCTATCTACTAAGGCCAACATTTACCACTGCATAATAATGGGAAAAGGGAAGTGGCAGGCTTGAGGGGTATGGGAGAAAGGATAAACAAGGGAAATGTAGAACCTCTACCATATGGTATGTTTCAAATTCTGTTCCGGTTCTTCAAACAAAGTAGTTGGGCTTGCTTGTTGTCCCTAGTTAACCAACATTAGAAGATAAGCTGAAAAACAAATCTTTCCATTCTTCCTTTTTATACATTCAACAATATAACCGGATAACTTAAAAATTTTTTTTTTGCCTGGGCAGGCAACAGGAACCGAACCTAGGTCTCCGGCATGACAGGCGAGAACTCTGCCTGCTGAGCCACGGTGGCCCTCCTAACAGCATAACATTTTAACAATCCTTGCCTTCATCTCTGAGCTTCTAAACAAACTGTTCCATCTGTGTCATCATCAAGGGAGTAAAATTTGTTTGGTGAGCAATGAGCTCTCATTTCAAATAAAACCAACCCGCCCTTTTCATTATTTTTAACTGAATTTTTTGAAATCCTTTTCCCTTTTTAATAGCTTGATCTTCTTCGATTCATATTTTGATTTTAAAATATCCCTCAAAATCGTAAGTAATGATTATACCAGGCATCAGCAATCTACAGCTTAGGGGCCAACACTGGCCAGTTGCCTGTTTATGTAAATAAAGTTTTATTGGAACATAGCCACACTAATTCCTTTATATATACTCCATCAATGGTTGCTTTCAAACTATAGCAGCTGAGTCCAGTTTTTGCCACACTTTATGGCCTGCAAAGCCTAAAGAATTTACTATCTGGTCTGGTATAGTCATTAATTCACTCATTTATTCATTTCTTAGCCAACCACTATTTGTTAAGCAACTTCCATGTGCCTGGTACATCCATGAAGAAAGGATTGGACCCTCATGGAGAAACAGTTTAGCAAATAAGCCTGGAAGCAATCTGCCTACAGGAGTCAGAGAAGGTTTACATTCAGTTTGTTACAGAATGGTGATCACAGGTAAGAAGCTAGAATAGTACAGTTTGTTAAGTGCTTTGCTTGGGAAATTCAGGGTGCCCACACAAGAGAGCAACTTAGGATGAACTCAAAAGAGTGAACAGAGATGAAAGGAAGGAGCAAACAAAGCAAAATATATTTAGTGACTCATGTAGTTCCAGGGCTTATACAGCTTGGGCACTTAAATAAGATATTTGAAATAGTATTAACTGCTTAAATAATGATGTTGAAAATTTCTGGATTATAGTATGCTTTCATGATTCCACAAAAGGCATGTTTCAGTTTCCTATTAAATGTTCAATATGATAAAATTATTGAGATAGTTCAGAAAAGATGTAGCATGTTTGTGGGATTAAGAGAATTGATCATGCCCAAACGTGATGTCCAAAAATGGTCATGTCATTACCACCCAAGTTATAAGAATTATGGAACAGAATTGCACTCAGTATTAGACCGTATACAGTGAGGGTAAATATTTAACCCAAATTCCAACTGGGTTTGGTACCTCACAACAGCCAACTGCTACTTCCCCCTTCTCTGTTTCCCCAACCACAACCCCAAAAGCTCACTGGCCCACATGGAACCTTATAACTGAGAAGCCAGGCTCATGTGTGAGCAGAGAGTAAATACTTATCTAATGAATAAAGGATCGAAGCAATGATTGAATATGACTGCCCCTTTGGCTTTTTGATCAATGGCAGTGGATAAAATTAGTATTGCAGACATATACTTGATAAGTGAATATCTGGGAGTTAAGCTTAACCGTAGCTAAAGCAGCATAAATGACATTTTAAAATATGCTCGTTTTGTTTTTAACCCACTTCCTACTTACCTCTCGAGTAATGAATGAAAGCACAGCAATGAAAAATTCTTAACAATTTAAACAACTAAATAAGGTTTATACTAAACAATTTCAGTGTGGCCAATTTATTATTAACGAAACAATAAACATTCCACATGACTGTTATATGGATGCAGGTTGTACTTAACACATAAATTAGGCATCTGTCCTTTAAAGAATGTTAATGAAATTAGGCTATTTTTTCCCCTTACATACATGATTTTAGAGTGACATTTCTAGATTTTTGGATGTAGATATTTAAATGGTCATTCATTGACCTATGTAATGTAAGTACCCTAGAAGAAAAGTTAAAATGTTCACTTATTCAAATTATAAATGCAATTGCTTCGTTTTGGAAGGAGTGGCACAGCAAGGTAATATTTTATTCAACAAATATAAATTGATATTGCATTCAGTTAAGAAAAAATGGTAATATGATTGGAAACATTTGATAGTAAATATTTTGGGGGGCTCCCTAAAACTAGAAAGAGTATGGTCTACTGATTAGAACATTTGAAAACAGGCTCTGTTTTAGCTTGATATTTATATGATATTTATATGCTGAAATGTAAACAGCTGCTGGGCTTAACAAAAAAAAAAAAAAAAGAAGATTGATGATTTCTTGCCTATGACACCATTAAAGAATTTTTTGTTTTGACTGTGGTTTCTGCTGTAAGTGGAAATCAGTTTCTAAAAACATGGATATCTAAATAATTCGGAATATGTTTAAAAACCTAAATGAAAACAAATCCCCACCCGAATTTTCTCTTGCCTTTTTTCATGTGGCCAAGAAATATAATGTTACAAGTTTACAAGAATCTACATTATTCCTCTCCTTTATGTAGTCAAAGCTTGTTGTTTACTTACAGTATCACAGCATGTTCTTACAAACATAGTTTCAAATAAAAAGGCAGGATAATGATTACTTTTTGCAGTTAAAGGTAACAGAGAAAAACTGTGATTTAAGGACAGATAGCATATAATCAGAAACCACAAATATCCAAGGATTCTTGAAGATATATTGCTTTTATTTTTCTCCTGATGGACTTTTGGATCACCTTCAAAAGATCTATTAAAAGCCCACCTCCAGCAGAGATCTATTAAAAATAAAAAATAAAAAAATACACAGACACAGGAGAAGAAAAAAGTGGGTCATCTTATAAGATTGATTATGGGAGCTCTCTACGTGCAGTGAATATGTCAGCAAGCAGGAAAAACATTTATCAGATAAATTCTGCAGACATACTTTCTTTTGGAGAAAAACCTATGTCTTTCTGTACATTCTGAATCCAAGGGGGTAGAGTAGGAACAGTTAAGTTTCATCTACAGGCATAAACATCAGGCTGGTTTTGAAAAGAGAGCCAAACCCAAAATAGCTCAGAAAAGAATATTTTGCAGAAAAATGGTATATATTTTTTCCCTGTCTAAATCTAGAATCCTAACTGTCTTATTTTAAACAAGCCAGAGATTGCAAGCTTCAACGTGTTTGGATAGAAACGAATTTACATAAATGTTTTGTTCAAGCCCAAAAGGGAAACAGAGTTTAAATATACAGGGCATGAAAGATGCATGCTCAACTTCAAAACAGCTTAGTGCACAGAAGAGGAAAAATAATCTAACCTTCTGTTAGTCATTCCCGGCTGTCTTTAAGCTTAAATATCTTGCAATTTGCAACACTGTTTCAATGACCGAAACAGTCAGAGTTTAACCAAAATTTCATAACTGTTCTGCTTTCCTCCCTTCGGGTCTCCTAGGGCAGGGAATGAGAAGGTCAAAGAACAAATACACACAAAATCTGCATTTTGCACCCTTTCTCTGCACTTGAGCAAGAAAAACGAGGCAGATAAATCTGTATAATACTAAACCAAATCTTTTTAATTCCAGTCAGCTTCTATCATTCAGTCACTGAGTCTGTGTGTGGAAAAATGCATGCAAATTTGCCCTAGCAACAGTCTCAGCCTATCAGGAGACTCCATGCAGCCTGCAGCTGCCAGCCAGAGAGAATAAGTCTAAGTAGGTCAGGCCTGTATTTCTAAAAATGCTACGGTCTAGTAACCCCACTGTCCCGGCTGTCTGCCCCGCCCCATAATAACCTCAATTGCTTGGTGACACAATGACATACTACCCTGTTAGAGTGCAATCACATCTATGCTGCATTATTCTGCAGCCAGCATCGCTGCTGGGTGAGGGACCCTCTGAGGGGCAGCATTAATCAGATGGCCATTCATGTCCACCAGCACTTCACCCTGGAAATGGGTGCTGCATTAATGACCAGCTGTTTGAAGGAACACACACAAAATAACGTCTTCCACCCTGTTGGGTGCACAGAATACGCTATTCTGATCTGGCAGTTTGCGCTTCTCGACTAAATCGAAGATGTAAATTAAACAGGCTCAGACAATGTCAGCAGTGGCAACCTTAGAGTAAGTATATTTAAATGATATTATACGTGATTCAAAAAGCTATTGATTTCATATACACGGCTTTCTCTGCCTACAGTTTCCCCTAATCCGCGTTAAAAAGGAAAATGCATCAACGTGCAGCGCGATACATATGCGCATATTAGCGAGCAAACCAAATGCACTAAGCTGAACAAAAATTGACTTCTCTTCGGGCACAGAAACAAAGTGGGTCGGGAGTAATTGTGCGGCGTGAACACGAATACAAACACACAATGAATGCTACGGAGGAGCACTGAAAACAAATAAGAGTAAACATTCCGAGCCGGGAGACCAATCAGCTCCTCCCACCATCTCTTTGTGGAGGACGTAGCCAGTCACGCCAAAATCTCTAAGCACCGGAGACAAGGAAGGATGTGAACGTGGCCTTGAAATCTCCGAAATCATAGTTCCCTGACTCCCCCAAAGGATTACCAATACACTGCTGTGTGGCTTCAAGAAAGGTTTAAAGGGGCGCTTGCAACAAAAATCCAAACCCCGCAGTAGTTTTTGAATTCTCAAATGGGAATGTGGGAATTCGTTTACCATATTTATTTGAATGCAACGAATAACTCCTTTCTAGTTCAATGTGCAAATGCAAACCGACAAAATTATGTGTGAATGCAGAGACTGGAGACTGGCAGTGCAGCCTGTGGTGATGTGGGGAACTTTCTTTCACCGACGGGGCTGGCATTGATATTTTCCTGCATGGTTAATCCGCATTTTTAAGGGGTTCACAGTTTCATTTAATGAACATTTCCCCCCTGACAAATGGATCACTTAATTCCAATTACGCAGAATTCAGCAAGTCTTAAACGTGTAATCCATCAGTATTTGATTTATGAACATAGAAAATTCCTTAATCCATCTGCCCTGGGTTGAACTGGGTTTGATAACTTAGTTATGACTATCTTCTTGCCTTCATGGCACACATCACATAGTTATTCTTGGAGAGATAGGCACTGACACAATCATGAACTGCTAATTACGAGCTGCTGACATTCTGCTTGTCTGTGCAGCTTTGAAGTTCTGAGTCTGTTTTTCTCTTATGTATTTGCTCCATTTCATTCTGTTTCTCTCACCCCCTCCCTCAGCCCTGACTCCCTCTTTCCTTTTTTTTTTCTTTCTATTTTCCACTTTTAAGCCTTTCTGGATCCACTCTAGGACTCTCCGAAGAAAGGAGTAAGAGTGTTCAGATTCTCTGGCTTGCTTTCTTTCCATCCCCTTCCTACTCCCCATTGCACACAGATCTGCAGTTTGGAAGTACAGTAATAAGATCTTCACCCGACCCCACCCGCAGGAATGCATCAACAGCTGGCCAAACATAATCCAACACACAGAGCTGCCTTTGTAGAATTAGTAACAAACAGTGGAAGGGTCAGACAGGCGTCCTAGAAGAGCTCCCCATGACAACTGGGAAAGCTCCTTGTCCCCACACTGGAGCCAACCCTGCCTAGATGGGTTTGGAGTGCCACAGCTCACTCATCTGAATCCACAACAAATGCCAAGCACCTCCCCCAGCCTCATCAGAGGCTCTGTGGAAGGTTCTCGCCTCTCTGTAACAGAATCAGCTATGTGCAGGCTTTCTCCATATTGATACAGCCGTACTCTGCCGAATGGCACGTGCCCTGTGAAACGCAAACATCACCAACTCCAAATCACCCAACCACATCCACGTCTGTATCTAACCATCTACAAGTGAGCCCGTAGGACCACCTCTCTTCCTTAGAAAAGGATTTCTCTTTTTAATTAGAGGCTGATTCTAGAATTCTAAAAAACATAAATAGAATACTGTATTCCTCTCCATTGAGCATTTAGCATCTGAAGCCTGTGGTAGCCAGCTGGTCTCAAAGTCATCTGGGATACATTTATTTTGATTAAATTGATCAGATTTCTATTTATATGATAGAAATTTTCAGCATACTGAATACAGCTGTGTTTACAGGGACTGGTAGAAGAAGAAGAAAACAAAACCCCATAATCAGTCCTAGCAAGGCACAGAGCACTCAGAACTTCAAGGAGTTAAAGCTGAACGGGCTTGCTTTCACATTAAAAGGAAAATTCTGTATGCAGCTGCTCTGGCCAAGCTCTCTCCCTAGTCAGGAAATGGGTGTTGAGCTGAAGCTGAAAACACAAGCTGTAATCAAGCCCAATCCAGCAAAGTGACAGACTTCCTGTGTAAAACGGTCAGAAATCTCTCTTTTTTCATATCTATACATGCATGCACATGCATTTAAATCCATGCTGCAAGACTGCTGTTTTCTCAGGGGACACTGGTACAGTCACCACCTAGCCCATCAGTTTCTTCCTTGACAGCCCGGGGGACTTCCAGACCACAATTTACAGTTCCTCCACCCATGGACTGGGTTATAAATTATGCCGTCCTCTCTAGAATGAGAATGCAGAGCGCAAACAGCATCCGGCATCTCCTCTCTCTTTTCATGCGCTCCATCACTCTGCCTTTCTCCAACTCTGCCTTGTCAGGCAGATCCATCAGATACCTTGTTTATCCATCTTCAGCTCCACTCTGAGGTAAAAATGCCACCACCTCTCCACAGGGCTTTTCCTCCTAGACACATCCCTGGGTGCAGCCTGAGCTGGGTGCCCTCGGCCGGGGTTGCTGGCGCTCTTGCCCTGTAGTGCAGCAGTTGGCATTGGGTGGATAAGATTCCTACTTCCCCCTTCCCCAGTCCTTTGCTTTCTTTCTATCCTCCCCACCCCGGGTCTTCTGGAGCTTCACCCGGTCTTCCACGGCTCCTCATCCAGCTGCGAAGGGGGCCCTTGGCTCCGAGCTCCAAGAGCATGTCCTTCTTCCGCACTGCGCAGCCGGACGATCCGTTTCGGGCGCACCATGGCGAAGCAAGGCGGACAGGAGGCAGGAACAGCCCAGGAGCAGCGCAGGTAAGCCGGGGAAGCGTGGCGTGCCCGCAGCGATGCAGCCTTGGAGCTGTGAGGAAAGACAGGCTGCTTCCGAAAAAACAAAAACCAAAAAAAAAAACACAACAACACCGCAAAACAGCGCAGCTCGGTGCCTGCGGGGGTGGGAACAGAAAAAGACGCAAATCATAAAAAAAAAGCAAGAGTTAAAATCAAATTTAAAAAAAAGAGGAATACATAGATCAGAGTACTTCGTGCGACTTTTATTTCTGACGTTTCTCGGTTTATTGGCCTCCCCGCCCCCTCCCAAATCTCTTCTGCCCCTGAACGCTACTGTCCATGAGTACCGAGTCACAAAGGCTCTGGCTCCAAAGTGCTGCAAACCCAGCATCACATGAGAAACCACATGACGAGCTGGAGTCGGCTTCCTGATGTGGTCAACTATTTCGCAGAGGCGGGGGGGAAGGAGGGAGACAAATCTCAAGTGAGACCTGCCCCCCCCCACACACACACACACACTCACACACACACGCTGCCAGGAAATTTCCTTAAAAGAACAAGAATGCATCTCGGAAGAAATGCTTGTGAATGCATAGATGTTTTACATCTACACCCTTACACGGACTAAAAGAGACTATGGATACTTGCAGACATTCTGAGGATGCTGTACCACAGACGCTAGCTGGATGGCAGCAATATTATTTCTAGTTTGTATTAGTCAAAGCTGATTCCACTTAAGTGGATTCCTGAAAAGCACACACCATGTCTTCATAGCATGATCGGGCTTGGAAAACCAATTCTATTATCTCCCCTTGCAATCTATATCTTGAACCTGCATTCTGAATAATTTATTTTTAGACTAATAAGATGCTTGCCAAGACTGCTCCCTTTCTTCTGGGCGAGGAGCAGTGGCAAGATTCACCCAAGGAGAAAAGCATGTTTCTTTGTAGGGAGAAGAGAGGAGATGGTTTTCATCGTTTTTTTTTTTAATTTGTTTTTTTTTAATGCAATTTCTTATTTAAAGGCATACAAACATATACCAGTAAAGTTCTCCCACAAGTAACCATTAAAAACAAGCAAAATGTTTCTGCTTCATTGAATTGACATGCTTGGCATCACATGCTGGCTAATCGTGGTGATATTTTTCTAATGCTGCTCGCTGCTGCAGCCAGAGCCCTCAAGCCATACGGTTGTTGCCACCTTTCAGCAGGGCGAGAACAAACAATTGCTTTCACCAGCACCTCTCTCCCGTGCTCTGCGGCCAGGTATGTTTTCCTACTTGCATTGAGGGATGTAGGAAAGAGACAGCCTCAGGGTTTATAGATTCCATCACCCATCCTGGAATTAAAAAACTCGCCTCTTTGGGACATCCAGCCCAAGAAGTGAGAGGAATACCTTTCAGAAAAATGGATCATTCCAGCTAACAGGAACTAGAGAATCATTAAACAGCTGGGGATAATTGCTTACAATTTGCCTTATTCAACTGTGTAGATATCATAGTAAGTGGCTACTAATTCATTCAAGATGTTCCTATCGGCTTCCTTCCCGTGTGTGTGTGTAAAGACAGACACAGACAGACACAGGGATCCAGTAGTGAACATGACAGACAGGGTCTCTGCTGTCACAGAATTCAAGGTCTAGTGCCTGCATACATCTTTGACTTTCAAAGACAATCCTTCTCCCAAGCAGGATATTCCAAAGTTATCCAAGGAAGAAAATGGGAAGTCACCGTTCAGTCATTTCTTTGCATTATTCTCTACCTATACCCAAGTCCTGAAGTTTTGTTCTTTATAAACTACCCTAGAATTTAGCATTTCCTCTCCAGCATCCATTCTGGGTCCAAGCTCAGACACTCATGCCTTTGCAATCAACCATCTTCTCTCTGGTCTCCTTTCAATTCCAGTCCATCTGGCAGCCTGCAGGCAAACTGATCCTAGCAAGCCATCACTTCCATTTTGTCACTCCCCTTGTCCAAAACCTAGGATGGGTCCTTATTTCTTTACAATCAAGGCACTTAATTGTCTGATTGTATGTTGTCCATTTAACCAGACTGGGCTCTTCATTATCCTCTGAATATATCATCTACTGGTTTATTTTTGTTAATAACTAGGCATCATAAAGCACTATAAAGGAAACAGAGACCCATAAGGCATTGTCCCCTCCCTCAGAGAATTTATACTCTTTAGAGCTTGTCCTATTTTTCTATTGGCACTATTTATTATCTTCTGTTGTGAGCTATCTTTTCAAGCTTTATTTCCAAGTAATAAATAGGTCTTAATCTGCCTGCTAAATGAGTTTTGGATCATTAGTAGTACAGGAGGGCTGAGAAGGGAAAGATGATGTCTTCTTAAATGTCTGGAAAGGTTCCCAGGGCATCCCAGGATTTGCAGTGTTCTATGAAATGTCTGGCCAGGTTTTGGGGGAATAAGGAGGAATATTAGGTAATAATAACACCAATACCAGCAGCAACAGCTAAAAAAGAGCACTTACTATATGTCAGGGTCGTTTCTAAGCATTTTATGAATATTAACTCATTTAATATTAATAATCCTATGAGGGAAGTATTTTTTAATAAGCTCTTTTTGAAGATATAGAAATGGAGGCACAAAAGAAGTTGAGTAAGTTGCCCAAGGCTGAACAGCAAGTAAATATTAACACCCCACCCCCATCCTAGCCCATACTCTTACTATCAAGTTATACTGCCCTGGGGTTGTGAAAACAGTGGGAAGGAAATCAGAGAGGTGAGAATACACAAATACACCTGAAGGTGAGTGGAAGGAATCAGTTCAGTTCGAATAGGATATTCCTTTTTTGTAGAAGTGGAACTAGATTGAAGAAAGCCACATTATATAAGGCTAAGACATTTATCTTCCACATAGGCAATAAGAACAGAACACCTAACTGTAGGATAATAAGCCCAGGAGCCATGTCTAAGATGGTTGGAAGAAGTAGAGAGTTAAGCAGTAAAGAGGATTCTGCAATAACAGCCTGACTACAAAGGGATGGTGCCTGAACTCTGGTAGTGGCAAAAGAAAAATCGAGATGCATTCTGGGAGCTTTATGAAGAAAGAAATCATATTACTATGGTATTCTTGGGAAATGGGAAAAATAACAATGGCAAAATTGGCTCCAAATTTTTAAGCCAGGATACACAAAGAAAGCAGTTCCTTGAGCTGAGGATTTGTGTAATTAATCTCTGTTTTCCCAATAGCTAGCGCCATGATTGATAATAATTTTTAAATGACAAATGAATAAATGAACTTAATGCAGATAGTAACGGAAAAATCCCAAGATGATGTTACACATAAGGAAAAAGATTCTATGGTGAATTTTGTATTTTATAAGACTTCCAGGTAGAAATGTCTATTATGAAATTACATATGTAGAAATAGAATTAATTTTCTCTCTCCACCTTTGGCACAGTGTTCTGATGATACCAGCTTTCCCCCAGCCCAGCATATACCGTAGATCACCATGCTTCAGCTCTGCTTGCTCCAGCCTTGCTCCAGCTGCCACAATCCTTGCTTCCCACCTGCAGGCTCACCTGATCCAGGTATAAGCCCTAATCAGAACACTGCACTTACCAAGGCAATAAAATAAGTGTGCTAATGTACTTCATTCATATATGTATATGGCAATATATATATATAAAGCAAAGGGAGAAGCCACAGAAGTTTATCAGCCCTTCACACAATCTTAGCTAACCAGAATCCTAAATTAACGAACGTACCTCATTTCTTGGGCAGTTAATGAAGGTTAATATGACATAGTGCCTCTGGCTCTGGAAGGAAAGAAGGGGTGTTATTACCTCATATTATAGCTGGGAAAAAAAGTGTTAATAATCTTTCTCATCAGCAGTAAAGAATTGAGCTTTTAATATTCAGATATATTTTAGTAAAAGGCTAGTATATCATCTCTAAATGGAGTTCAAGAGCAATGTTAGATAACTAGGGCATTTCAAGAGCCTGCTTACACTAGAGACACAAAAGTACAGCCAAAGTAAAATTTATTCTTGCGTTCTTGAAGGAAAGGGAACAAACATGAATTTATGATGTTCCTCATTTTTATTTATAACACTTCAGATCAATGCTAATAGTTAATCTTTAAACATTAAGAAGAAACTTGGATCTTGCATATAAGTGATTTTGAGTAAAGTGGCAAATATGTGAGCAAGGTCATTGTTTAATTCAATGAAGCTCACACCCGTGCTTTATGCGGACTTGCTATTGTTAAGCTTTATGGGAAGGAGATAAATAAATGAAACACTGTCCAGGATCTTAAAGAGCTTACAATACACTTACTCTGGAAAATACTTGCTTTCCTTTGACATAGGGAAGCTATTGCTATTGATGACGTAAAAAATAAAAAACAACAGAAATTAGTAAACAATGGCTAAACCCCCCAGAAAGGAAGCCAAACCACCTAAGCCACTTTGAAGTCTTACCATAAAAGAAAGTGCTTGGATGATATGAATATTCAACGCATGTCATTCTTAAGCCACTAAGTGGGTAAGAATGCCATGCTTTGTCTTTGCAGTCCTGGGAAATATTAATGATGTGATGATATTGCAGAGAAAGGAAGGGTCTATAGAAATTTTAGTGGGTTGCTTGAGGACTGAAAATTGCATGCCTTGTCTTCTATCCTCCCCAAAATGGATACTGAATTAGGATTAGTTCTTCACAAAGAAGTCTGACAAAGTGACTAATTGCTGGCTGCTGGGAGAGCACTAATTTCCCGTCTCTCCCTTACCCCCTATTATTACCCTGGTCCATTTTACAGGGGCCAAATAGCAATTTTAAGGTGGAAGGACTGTGTTTGTTCACCTGTGAGTGGTTTGACCTTAGACTTTGCAGAGCACTGTCAGGAAGTCAGCTTTTCCATGCTCTTTACAGTAAACAAAGACAGTGTGGCTGGGTTCCAAATGCTACAGAAGGTCAGGGACCAAACTGCCTCAAAGACAAAGACTGCTTCCAGAAATTGAAACACAAAATAGATGTGAGCGCCATCAACATTCCAGACTGTGCTCTCACTCTTAGTGTTTGGTTCAAACAATGTGACACATACCCAGCATAGATGCATAACAGAAACAGAATCACAAAACCCCAGGTGCTGGAAAGCACCTTAAAGGTCATTTGATCCAACTGCAAATCTAAATTGTGAATGCTGCCCTTTAAAATATCTCCTCCATGTAATCATCCAGGCTTGGAGGGAACACCTCCAGTGACTGAAAAAGCCTTGCCCTGTAAGAGAATCAGGCCATTCTATTTTTTTGAAAGCAATAGCCTGATGACTTAAAAGCCCTGAGCCAAAGGTCCAATTCCACAGATCGCTTCTGATAACTGACCCTCATTTTGGAACTTGGGGAGAAGTCTAGCATGCCTACCACGATAGTCTTTAAAATATTGGAGGGCAACTACCATCATCCATTCAGATTTTTCTTCTCTATACTCAATATTTGCAGTTTCTTAAGCCATCATTCTGTGATTTCACGTCTATTCTACATCTCATTCCCCAGCCCATCAATACCTTCCAGTTTATATATAGCTCTTTCAACAATGTGTCGCACAAAATAGAACACAAAGTCCAAAGGTGTCCAGATAAAGTAAAATGGTTCTATCGCTTCCTTAATTCTAATTGTGAAGCATAACCTGAGTTTGCTTTGCTGTCACATCATATTGGTGACTCTTATTGGACTCACCCATGCTTACGTTCATGCACGTTCCACCTAAATCATATTGCTACTGTCTAATTTGTGCATTTATTTGACTGCCTTTGTTTTGTTCTGTTTTTGGTTACCAAATATAATCAGACTCTATGATATTAAAGGAAAGGAGAACAAAGGAAAAGTAGTAAACTCTCCTTGAAAGAAACATGAATGTATCTGCATACATGTATATCTCTTCCATGGGAATATACAATATCCATGAGGACACGAGTACTTAAAAAAGCAATGAGTAAACCTTCTGTTTGTTTTTCCTATAGCACAAAAGCATCGCATCGCATAACATAACTTTGGTCACCTAACATGGCTTGAAATAGAAGATACTGCCCTAGAAGTCAAAAGCTTGGGATTCTGCTAACCATTTTGCCATGAACTATCTGTTTATTTGCTATATGATCCTAGGTGAGCCTTCATTTTCTCAGCTGCAAAGTGAGAACCTGATTGATATGCGCCCTGAGCCCCACAGCATTCTAACAGCTTATGACACTGTGGATTTTAAATTAAATCTATCAAATCTGCTCTTTAATACAATTTAATACAATGAATATAAATAAAATATTCATCCTTGGCTAAGTTTCCTACAGACTTGCACTGAAATTAGATATGTTCTACATTAAATTGTGCCCCAAAACAAATGAATGGCATGTACACTAATCTGAAAGTTTGTAAGTCCACTGTCTTTTTTCCTTTTTTAATTTTTAAAATGCCAATTAGGTAAACGAGG
This sequence comes from Myrmecophaga tridactyla, assembly GCA_004026745.1. Classification (NCBI taxonomy): domain Eukaryota; kingdom Metazoa; phylum Chordata; class Mammalia; order Pilosa; family Myrmecophagidae; genus Myrmecophaga; species Myrmecophaga tridactyla. Next base: position 46,346 of record PVIY010003985.1, on the reverse strand, counting down.
CAAGTCCAACAGGGGTCCTGCAATCTTTACCCTCTGATAAAATAACAGGTTTGAATAGGTGAACCAATTACTGAGATTCTTGGGGTAAGGAACAAAATAAATGTCATAATGTGTTATCATCGCTTTCCTATAATCCAAATGTCTTTTTAAAATGTCTTTAATTAACTGCACTGAGAGAACCTTTAGGTTGAAAAGATCTAGTTTCTTTCACATTTTTAAACTAGAGCCATGACAACAGAGCTGCTTGATGTCAATCAGCAGTTCTCACAATGGGAATACTATTCGCGTTCTTAGCCCGGGTGGGGTGGGATGGGGAGAGGCAGCAGGAATGATGGCGGATGGTCATAACAGCAGCACACCAGCTCATCTTGAGATCTTGCATTAGAGTAAAATTAACTCTACAATGAGATTCTAAGGCACATCAAATCTTCCTAACATTAACCTGACAGAGTACAATAGTCGATCTTTTCACTAAGTATGTTATTAGACCATGCAATTTTTCTCTTAGATCAAAAGAACTCAAAAAAATTGGAAAGCTGAGCTTAATTTTCTCAAAATCTGGGCCCAATTTGGGGCCAGCCTGTCTTTGTGTACTTCCCTTCACAGCTCTAGCCTCAGCACCATCCTCCGTGAAACAAGGAAGTCTCTGAATAATGCAGATTCTAATACTCCCTGCTTATATGTCATAAAGGTGGCATAATTTTTGGCTTAAAAAATATTTCACTTTCAACATGTAAATTATCCTAGCTGCCATACTGCCTCCCGCGATGGTTAATTTTATGTGTCAACTTGGATAGGCTATGGTGTCCAGCTGTTTGAGAAAACATTGGCCTAGATGGGGCTGTGAAGATGTTTTGTAGATGGGGTTAGCTTCTACAATCGGTTGACTTGATGTAAATGACATTACCCTCAATAATGTGGTGTGCAACCAGTTGAAGGCCTTTAGAGCAAAGAACAGGTTTCCAGAGGAAAAAACACTGCTTTAATGCTTTGTCTCTGAGTTTTTAGCCTGCTGGTCTCCACTGTGGATTTTGAACTCAAGAATGCAATCTCACTCTTACTGGAATTTCCAGCCTGCCAGCCTTCCCTACAGATTTTGAACTTGCAGCCCTCACAATCAAATGGACCAATTCCTTAAATTTCTTTATATAATATATATAATCTTCTTTATACACATATATGTGTGCGTATACACACACATAAGTACATATATCTTATTGGGTCTGCTTTTCTGGAGAACCCTGACAGATATACTCTCTAATTTCTCTCGGCCTTAATACCCTGATTTCAGAGCTCTTGTGGCAAAAATATTGTCTCAGCCTCAAATCTCCAGATGGAAGACAGACAGAAGTTTCTCAACTAGGATCCTGGGTTTTAGTAGCAAGAGTCTTGCAGCACTCTAAAGAGCCTGAGCAGAAAGCCACAACAATGCAAAACACATGTTGGTCCAGATGTAGGCTGCGACGGGGAGAAGGACTCATGCTTTTTGTTAGTTGTGAAACATAGCTAGGTAGGTAGCAAATTGCTACATAATTAAGCACATGGCATTTGATATGAACAAAAGCAGTAAATATTAGCTTACTGCCACCAAAATAATAGGGACTCTAAAAAGCAATTATTACAAATGACCACAACTACATTCAGTAAGACTGACTTTCAGAGGGAACTTTAAGATCATTAAAATAGCCATGTTAAGGATGCCAAAGGCATGTAGAGATATGGTTGCTAAAGCAATGAAGCTTTCTCTTGTGGTTGAAGGCCTAAAGGACAACAAACTGAGGTGAAAGGCATGAGTCTATGACTTTCAGTTAGATTGAGTGGCTTATATGAATCTAGACAGCTGCCTTTGGTTACCTTTTCTTTAGGCCCCCCAAACTGTAGTGCTGTGCTGTAGTGTTACACTGTCTAGAGGAATATAAGGCAGTGAAAGGAAAGAAAAGAGTTCCAGATTTAGAAAACCAAGAGTGTTTATCTTTTTTCCCCTCCTTTTTGCCTCAGTGTCATGGCTTATATAGAATTCATCCCATAATGAAAAAAAACTTAACTAAGCATTTTTTTTTTTTTAATTTTGAGCACTACAGAGATACTGTGTGATTTTTTTAAAAGTGGAGCATGGACTTTTTCTTCATGAAGTAATTCAGCTTACCTTATACATTGGTTCCTGACACCCCCAAATACCCCAAATAGACAAGTACACATGCACACACATTTTGTGTGTATATAAATATATTCTGTGTATCTGAAATATATTATGATATTCTAGTTATGGAATCCACATAATTACAAAAGTACATGAAATTATGCAAATATACAGGAGAGATTATCAGCAGATTATTCACCTATTTAATAGAGTTCTTTTGACTATTTTGAAAATGAACGCTACATTCAAAAGACTTGCTATTACAAAGAATATTCAAAGGAATATTTTCAGAATCTAAGGGACATTTAGAAATCATTATTACTAAATGTTGATATATCAAAATAAGTATAGCATTTCTTAGTGGGACTACTTTGAATGTACAGACTTTTATTTGCATGGGTATATTAAAAATAATAGGACATTATTACTCTAAAGTTACTAAGGCATAACAACCCATACTTATCAGTAAATAGATTATGTGATATAGTAAATGTTGCAAATCCTTATGGAAAAATAGATCTAATATTAAGTACTTGATTATTATTTACTGCATTCTAGGTAAGATCTAATATTAAGTACTTGATTATTATTTACTGCATTCTAGGTACTGCTTGGAACATCCCACATTCAATGCTCCAAAGGAATCTACACATTAGCATTACTGTGGTAGGTTGAATTCAGTACCCCAGTTAGGAGGAATGGTTAATCTTAACCCATTCCCTGTGGGTGTGAAGCTATTATAAATAATATATACACAACACCTCACAAAGATGTTCATTGTAGTGAAGGTGTGGCCAAGTGAATAAGAACAGGTGTTAATCTGGGTTACTGGAGCCCTTACAAACAGAAAAATCTGAAGCCAGAAGGGAAAGATCACACAGAAAGAAGCCAGAAGTCAACAGAACCCAGAAGAGCAGAAAGAGGATGTCGTGGTATGGCAGGGGCAGAGATCCGAGCCAAGGGACCACAAAGTTTGTTGGCAGCAGTGCCAGAATGCTACAGTTTTAGGGAGAAAGAAAACCTTATTTTAGCTTCAAAACTGTGAGACAATAGATTTCTGTTGTTAAGTCTAAACTCATTTGTGGTATTTGTGATAGCTGCCTGGCAAACTGAGATATGTGAGGAAACTGAGATACAGAGAAGTAACTTGACCAATGTGACAAGGCTATCAGGTGGGAGAGCCAGGCAGCAAAGGCAGCCATCTGGGCTCCAGAGTTCTTGCTCCAGGATCCATTACTCAGCCTTGCATCTCTTCCTTCTTCTCCCCTTCTCCCACTCAGCCCAAAGCAACCCCAAACCAAATTAAAGGCAGATCCCACTCTTAGGTCTGCTCATGCCTCCTCAGGTTATTATAGAAACAAAAGGCTGTGAAATGAAAACAAGAAGATAGAACCTTTCTAAAGACATGTTTACACGAGTGAGAACTACTCAAATAACATTCTATAGAGTTTTAAAGGATATTAAAGCAGGGCACAAAAGTCGGCAGATTTGCTCACATCACTGAGTCTGTAACGAGAAAAATATGAATGTATACACCAACACATGTAGTTGAGGCATGGTCAGGAGCAGTACAAGTCAGCAAGAAGGGGCTAGATAAGGCTTACAGCAAAATGGGAAGGCTAGGCAGAGAAACCCCATCAAAATAACCATGCTTACTTATGACAGTGAGTAAATATTAAACATGCTAAGCTTGCATATGATACTGAACCAGACTTTTCAGAAGAGCTTCACATACATTTTACCTAATTTTTACAACAGCTCTGCAAGACGACAAATATTATGCTCATTTTAAAGATGAGGAAACTGAAATCCACAGAGATCAAGTAACTTCCTCATGAATGAAATCTAACAAAACATGGAGGCAAGATTCACACCTAATTCCATTTGGCTCTAAAGCTAGTGATGTTTATGTTAGAGTCACAACACTATATAGGACAAGTTCAAAGCATCCTCTAAAACAAGAAAGATCAGTACAGGGCTCTGGGCAGACAAAGAGGGGATTTGGGTTATTAGGAAGGCGCCATTGAGCAGAATTGGGATTGTGTGATCACAGGTAGGAGGCTACTTTGCTCTTTGGTTATGGACATCAGCCCCAGACCCTCTGAAAGTAAATTCCATCTCTAATCAGAATTGGAGTTGCTGGAATCACCGCAGAGTCAAACAAAATGAGCTGCTGCAAAGTCTTTTGGAAAGTAATCAGGGTATAAATAAGCACATAACCAGCCAGTAAGAGCCCTGATAGAGCTCAAGCCAGAACACAGGGGAACCTGGAGGATGTAAGAGGAAATATCAGGATGTAACTGGGAAGCAAAATAGGTTGAGGCAGACTACATGGGAGAGCCATGTCTCATGGAATAAGCAAGATGAGCCCCAGAAAAAAAAAAAAGATGGTGAATTCTGGATAATAAGAAATGTTGATGAGATGGAAGAACCACCTGTTTTATGTAAAGCTCCAAATAACCAGATCACAGTGGACAGCCCCTCGCATACGCCATCATAATACAGAGGATTATTGAGAATAACTCAATTCACAGGGAGCTTAAGGCAGTCAGTACTAGAGAGCCTGTCAGGGAAAACAAAACAATGATTACAGAAAAGGATCATATCCTCAGAAAACCAAAAATGAATCAAGCTAAGTTTGTAAAGCCGATCTTACAGACACACTGTCTGGAGCCATGCTCTCAAAAATACTGTTTTTGATTTTATGCCAATTTAGTTAGTTAATTTAATGATGTTGTCCTGTCATCTGTACTTCAAAACTGGATATATTCAATGACTCATAATATCCCACAACCTTTTTAATGTCTTAAAAAAAATCTTAAGAAACGCATAATCACAAAGGATAGAACTATTTTTCAAAAATTAAATGATGATGTAATGGTTTCTGTGCCTGTTACAGAAAATCGACCATATGACAACTGCATTAAGTAATCTGAATAACTCTGATCAACTTGAGGTGGTATTTGGTCAAACAAAGGATGATGAGCAAATTTCATTAAATAGCATTGAGTTAATTAAAACACATGATTGTGCAATAAGATTTTTGAATACTTTTTAAATTTTTAATTTAAAAATAGTTTTAGATATACAGAAAAATTATGAGATAATACAAAGTATTCCCAGATTTCCCTATTATGAACATCTTACCTGTGTCACAAGGAACAAACCAGTGTTGATAAATTATTATTAGCTGAAGTCCATACTTCATTGTTTTATTTTTACCTAATGGCTTTTTTATACTAAGATCTCATCTAGCATACATTACATTTTGTTGTCATGTGCCCTTAGGTTCCTCTTGCCTGTGAGTTTCTCAGACATTTGTTGTTTTGTTTTGTTTTTTTAAATTAATTAATTAATTTATTTTACATGGGCAGGCACCGGAAATTGAACCCAGGTCTCTGGCATGACAGGCGAGAACTCTGCCTGTTGAGCCACCATGGTCCGCCCTTCAGACTTTTGTTTTTGATGACCTTGACAGTTCACAGACAGTTCTGAGGAATTCTGATCAGGGTGTCTTTTTTTATTGTGTAGAATGTTTTTCAGTTTAGTTTTGCCTGATGTTTTCTTAATGGTTAGATTGGGGCTATGTGGTGTGCTGATCTGAAGCTGTTATGTACCCTAGAAAAGACCATTTTCTTTTAATCCATTCCTATAGATGCAGGTCTGTTGAGAATGGGAGCTCTTGGTTAGGTTATCTCAACTGAGATGTGACCCACCCAATTCAAGGTGGGTCTTAATCCTTTTATTGGAGTCCTTTATGAGAGGATAAAGGACAGAAAAAGCTGAGAGAGCTAAGAGTGTGAGATGCCCCAGAAAAGCTAAGGGAGGACCCACAGAAGCTCAGAGAGGAGGCCACTGGAAACAGAAGCTGAAAGCAACAAAACCCGGGAGTGAAGGACTGGTAGATACCGGGCATTTGCCTTGCCATACAACAGGAACTCCAGATGCCAGCAGCTGGTCTTCAGAGAAAGTATCATTCTGCTGATGCCTTAACTGGGACATTTTCATGGCCTTAGAACTGTAAATTTGTAAGCTAATAAATGGCCATTATAAAAGCCAACCCATTTCTGGTATATTGCATTCCCAGCAACTTTAGCAAATCAGAACCTGGGGTTTGGGAAGAAAGACTACAGAAGTAAAGTACCATTTTCACCCCATCATATCAAGGGTACATCCTATCCACATCATTTATCACTGTTGATATAACCCTTAGTCACTTGGCTGTGGTAACAGTTTAAAGTTATTCTCCTCTCCCTCCCTTTGCCATTACTGTACTCTTTGGAAAGAAATCACTTTGTGCAGCTCAAGCTTAAGGAGTCAAGAGTTGTGCTCCACTTTCTTGAGGGAGGAATATATACAAAAATTATTTGGAATTCTGCACAGGAATATATCTGTTCTTCCCTTTTACATATTTAATCATTTCCATTTATCAGTATGGACTCATGCATATTTATCTTGTACTTTGGAGTATAATCCAAATACTTTCATAATAAAGTATTCAAATTCATTGCTGAAATAGGCCTGCCAACTCTTGACTCTTGGCTGAGCCAGGAGAATGTAGGTGGAGCATAGTTCTTGGATGCCAAGTGTACCTCGAAGATTAAAATATTGTAAATCATCAGGAGGACATTTCTTCTATTCCATCTTATAGAGAAACAATAGGAGCACACCAACTTGTTCCAGAACCCTTCCCCCTTTACTCCTGATACAGCAGTGTAAGATTCAACACATAGTTAGTTAAGCATGACTTGGTTACTAAAATTCTTAAGGCAGATTCTGAGTAAACACCTCACTCTCTTAGAAATTAACTTGGATGCAATTAGGTATCAAAATGACTAGATGTATTTTAAGTACAATTGTGAAAAACATGCAATTTTTAAATTGTTTAAAATAGTGTAATACTTGGAGATACAGGAATACACTTTGGAGTTATAAGAATAGAATAAATATTTTAGGTACTTGCCACCAAGTATTTGTCAGCAAAAAAAGCAACTTAAGGGATAAAATGCATGCTAAATCTCCATAATAAATAAAAAGTGAATGTAATCAGTGGGTCAAAAAGAGAATACGGTAAAGACTGGAAGGAACCAAAGACAATAAAAAACTAGATTTTAATCATTCCAAATGTATTTGCAGACTACTTGTTATCTGTCAGCAGCCATGCTAAGGGTGTGGTATATAATGCTAAGCTAAAACAGTTGCAGGCTCTGTTCTCATGCAGTCTGTTGGAGAGAGAGACATTATTCCAACAATGACACTATTGAAATCTGTGCAGGAAACAGTTAACCTCGCAGGTCTGAGCTACTTAAACCCTGTACACTCTCAAGGTCTTTAGGACTATCCCTGGTCCAGCTCCTGGGGATCACTTCTGAGCCCTTGGAGTATCCTGCCTGATAAGAGTGTCTTTTATGTGTAAGGCTTTGGGCCACTGCAGAGAATGTGTGCTAACAATGTGATTTATGGTGAACACCTGTTTCTATGACTGAGGCTTTGGACCACACTGTATCAGTTTGGTGCTTGGAGGCCTGGAGACTAAGTAACTAAGGTCAATCAGTGGGCACTGCATGCCTAGGTGACTAACCCCTTAAAAAACCCAAGACACTTAGATTCAAGTGAGCTGTCCTGCTCGGCAATACTTCACATGTGTGGCCCCACATCATTACTGGGAGAGTTAAGCACTGTCCATGCCATCCCTGGGAGAGGACAACTGGAAGTTTGTGCCTGGTTTCTCCTGGACTCTTCCCTATGTACCTTTTCCCTTTATTGATTTTAATCTGTATCCTTTCACTGTAATAAACAGTGATCATGAGTATAACAGCTTTTCTGAGTCCCCTCAGTCCCCATAGCAAACCATCTAGCCTGAGGATGGTTTGGGGGACCCCTGACTCAAAACTATAATAAACAATTGAGGTAAGCACTCTGAAAAAGAAGAATACAGTTTATGGGAACTTATAACAAAAGTACCAAAAATAGACTAGGAGGTCAGGGAAGGCTTCCGTGAAGAAGTGCTGTTTGAGCTGAGTGCTACTGGAGACACAAACCAAGTGTGTGGGTGAGTGGGGCAGGGGGAACTGGGGAAAGGTTTTCAGGTACAAAGGCTCTCTGGCAGGGGCAGAGTTGGGTTCAAGGAAGCAAATGAAAATGGATGGGCATGGCTGGAGTACAGGGAACAGTAGGAGGCAGGAGGTGAAATGGACTAGAGTCTTCAGAGGCCAGGCCATGAAGAACTTAGGAGGCCATCTGAAGGACTCTGATATTATCCTTAGAGTAATAAAAAGTTATGAAAGGGGGTGGTGCAATGGTGGCAGTGGCAGAGCTCTCGCCTGCCATGCCAGAGACCCGGGTTCGATTCCCAGTGTCTGCTCATGTTAAAAAAAAAAAAAAAAGTTATGAAAGGGATTGAGGCAAAGGGGAGATGATTGGGTCAGCCTTTAGAAATGAGCATTCTTGCACAGAGGAGAAGAATTTATCGGGGTGATGAGTAGACAGCGTGAAAACGGAAACCTGTTTTGTACTATCAAGATAGAAGATAAAGGTATCTTTGACTAGAGTGATGGTAGTAGAAAGGGTGAGAAATGGATGCCTTTAATAAAAACTTTAGTGTGTCAAGTTGACAGGTGATGGACTAGGAATGAGAGAAAGAGGGGAACCATGGATGGCAGATGGCATCTATATTTCTGGCTTGTGCAAATGATAGAATGACTGAGCTACTCCCTGATGTAGGAAACATTAGGAAAGGCCAGATTTGTTTCTGAGATGAAGCACCAGAACATCATTCATTTAGTTTTGGACACACTGAGTTTGCTGTGTCTCCAGAGTGGTAAGTGGAGTTGTGCATTAGGCAGCTGAATACATAGGTATGTTGCTAATATAAATTCAAGTCTTATCCACAGATTATAAGTACAGCAAAAAATTCAAAGAGCATCTACTATTCATCAGGCATTGTTTTAAGCACCTTGCATAGATGAACCCATTTTGTCCTCACAACAATTCATGAGACAGATACTACAATCACCCCCATTCAATACATAATAAAAGTGTTAGAACTTAAGTCACTTGCCCATGTCACACAGTTGGGATAAAACCAAGGCACCATTTCCAGTGCTTGTGCTTACATGCTATGCCACCTCTGATAATAAGCCAAGGAAGAAGATGAGAGAGAATAAGAAGGGAAAGAGAAAACGGGCTTTGAGAGTGATATAATAATTGATTAATTGAAGAGGAAAGTGAGCATACAGAAGAAATATAGGAGATTGGGATGCCCTGGAAGCCAAGAGAAGATAGTGCTCAAAAAGAGGATGTATTTTTTAAAGTTTGTTGAAAATTTTGCTAAGAAGAAGACCATGGGATTAACATTGGAAGGCCACTGTAAATTTAGGAAGAGGTTTTCTGATGGAGTGATTGGGATGACAACTAAATTAAAGAGGTGAGTGGAAAGAAGTCAGAAAAACGTTTTCAACAAATTTGGCCAAAAAGAGAAAAAAAGAAAGCAGCACCTCTGGGGGCCATGGAAACAGGAAAAGCTTATCTGTTTGTGTGAAAGACGGGAGAACTTTAGTCAAGTTTTAAAGTTAACAGAAATGATGCAGTTGAGAGTAAGTAGTTGAGTACATTTGAAAGAAAGGGGACATTGATAAATGTAAAGATTTTATGAATTCAGAATGGAACATTTGAGAATATTCAGGCAGAGTCAAAGAGTGAAATGGTACCCTTTATGACATATGCTACAGAAACTAGTTCTAGATTCTGGCCCTGTCTACTTTTCCAGTTGGCTCTCACACCATTCTCACCTTGGTTTCCTGATCCTCCTTTGGCCATTCCTGCCTTCTTCAAAACTCCATATGCCATGTTCCTCTCACTTCAGATACTGTACACATGCTGTTCTTTCAGCTGGGAACGCTCTACACTCTGCCTGGCACCCCACCTCTTTTCATCCAGTTTCTATTCCAGTAAAGATGCTCAAGAGATCCTTGTTGGATGAATGAATGGTGTTCAAAACACTTTCTGGAACAAAAAGTCCTCTGAAACACCATATGACCTCGGATATTTGTTTTAATATGAGTCTGCTTTCAGTTATCGATACAATCTTTTTAACATGATAATTTTGGATTATATTTAAAGATTTTGGAGTGTAGCAGGCATCTTGACTTTATATGTTCAGTTATATTTGTATACCTATACTCATTTTAATCGTTCCCACAGACTGAAACAAATGCAGATAATCTCTCTTTTTTTTTTAACCTAGGAAGGAATATTTTCAAGCAGACACAACTCCTCTACTAAGCACATCAATGAAATCTGAAATCTCTCCTAAGCAAGCAACATGGAAAGCCAAGTTCTAACCAGAACATCAATCTATTACTTTATAGTGAGAAATGCAACCTTCAATTCAACCTGTTGTTTTGGCAGTGTATATTTTAAAGACAGGTTAGCTAGAGCTACTGGTTGGCAAACTTTAAATGTAAGTTGGACGAAACAGAAAACAGACCCTTATGGATACTAGAGGTAAGGGTGGGAGAAGAATTGTTTTCAAAGGGACATGAAAGAACAGAGGGGATGATAAACTCATCTATGATTATTGTCTTGATGGCTACGTGACTCTGTGTGTCAAGGGGGCACCTAGAAGAACTTAAGAACTACCTTTTATCTATAGGATAAAACAAGGAGCATAGCACAGTTAGTTATAAAATGCAGGTGCTTCTAAATGTAATGGTAGCTCCAAAGTTATTTGAGAATTTATGAAAACAGTTTAGATAAAGCTTTTAGCACATGCCTGGCATACAACAGTTGCTCGATTTATCAGCAGTGTAACTGATAACGTTCAAGCTGTTTATTCACACTTCCTCCCCACCAGACTATTCTTAAATAGGCAGTGACAGCCTTCACCTCTGTGACTTCCCTCTTCTATTCTTTCTTAATCACCAACCTACTTATATTTATACAGTCTTTCTTAAAACAGTATACAATACTCGGATTGCACTCCTGATTAACAAATTATAACTACTTTCCAGTCCTGCCTCTCAGATTCCCAGAGGCCTCCTTGATTAGTACTTAGGGGTTTTCTAATCTCTTGAGTTATATATTTATAAAAAATCTTTGGTTAACTCTTACTTATAATAGATTAAGCCATTTGTGGATATTTATTCAATTTAACTCTTGGCAAGCAAATCTAGCATACAAGTTATTAGATCCAACTTGTACTATGTCCGAATACTAATAACATTGTTTAAATGACTTCAAAGAACAATATAGGACTGACCTTTGATCTATAGGAATCAAGACCTAAAAGCATATACTCTTCCATCATTAGTGCTTAAAGCAGTAAGTTGCAACATGCTGGGATTGTAACTGTTGGAATGGGACTGAACAGGGGAAAAAAAAAAAAAGAGGGTAGGGGAACTGACCAATATAGAGCCCCATTCTGGAAGGCAGCAAACAGGAGGCAGAGTTGGTCTGTAATTTAGACAGCAGCATCATGAAGGCAGACAAGATCGAAACTGAAAGTTCATAAGAGAACTGTAAGGAGAAATCCAGGAGGATACAAAAGCTAAAAACAAGAGTCAGAATGGAACAGAGGGAGCAGTAGCCTGGAATGAGAGGACACAGCTCAGTTTTCAGGAGAGTAGCAGGGGAGCCCTGATTAATCTTATAGTGAAATAATTTTAAAAGGCATGCACCCATCAGTTCATGCCCTACACTTCTTAAATGTATCAGTCAATCTTTGCAATGGTGAGGAATAATGAGTGATCATTAAACACTCTTTAATGAATGGCATGTGGTACTCAAAAATCAAGGACATGCAATTCCATGGACATGATCAGAAATCTTGAGAAGTCCTTAAACCCTGACATACTCCAGGAAACAATGGCTCAAGCTTGCAAAAATCCTTCCAGGAAAAGAAAATTCAGCTTCTGGTTTTATAGAATTCATAAAACCAGGCTCAACTCTTTTACAAAATAAATGCATAATGGGATGGCAAAAACTAACATAAGCCAAATCAATTTGAACATAAAAAACAGATTCATGACAAGCCTGAGCTTTTGGTGACAATTTTGATTTGGATATTTCATAACAGGACTCTGGAGGATGAAAGGAAGTTTTAAGCAAAAGTTTCAGATAAGAGAGAGATTTAGATTTAAATTCTCTTTATTCAAGCCCAAATGTTAAGGCATCTAAAAGGGAAAAAGAATTCTTTAAGTATTTCAGTAAAGATAACAAAAAGCAGGATGCCCATGCTCCAATTAATCTATCGAAGATAGCCAGAGAACTAGTTTTCTTCCAGATTGTAAGAGCCTCTACGAAGAAAGAAGTAGATATCAGAAAGAAAACGATCTCTTTCTATTTCTACTAAGTCTCATTTGTTTAGTTTTTTAAAGTTTCACAAAGATCTGAAGAAGAACCTCTGTGATCTCTTTCTTGGGATAGAAATAGGGAGCAAAAGGAAACAGTGATGATAGCTTAAGGATCAGAGGGTGACAAGGTACTTGTTCTAGTTTGCTAGATGCCAGAATGCAATATAGCAGAAATGAAATGGCTTTTAAAGAAGGGAATTTAATAAGTTGCTAGTTTACAGTTCTAAGGCTGGGAAATGACATCCCAATTAAAACAAGTCTATAGAAATGTCCAATCTAAGGCATCCAGGGAGAGATCCCTTGGTTCAAGAAGGCCAATGAGGTTCAGGGTTTCTCTCTCAGCAGGAAGGGCACATGGCAAAGTCTGACAGCTTTCTTTTCTGGCTTCTTGTTTCATGAAGCTCCCCAGGAGGTATATTCCTTCTTCATCTCCAAAAGTCACTGTCTCTGCTCTCTCAGAATCTCATGTCTTTCTCTCTTGTTGTTCTCTAGCTTTTTCCAAAGAGCTTCTTCTTTTATAGGATTCCAATAAAACTAATTAGAACCCACGTAGAATGGGTAGGGACACATCTCCACATTATCAAGTTTAATACCCACACTTGATTGAGTCACATCTCTATGAAGATAAGCTAATTAAAGTTTCCAACATACAGTACCAAATAGGGATTAGCAGAAACCATTGCTCCCACAAGGTTGATTAGGATTAAAACATGGCTTTTCCAGGATACATAAACCTTTTCAAACTGGCAGAGTACTATAACTTCAGGCAGGCTTCATGAAATAGAAAGTACCAGGTTGAGTTAAGGATATGATATTGATACAGTTTATTAAGCACCAAAATTTTTTCTAAAAAAAATTAGTTTCAACTTTTAATTATGTAATATTTATGTTTTCTGACAAAAACTCCTTCAGATGTAATTTAACTTCTCTATGACCCAGTTTTCTCATTAGCAGAAAAGGTTACTAAAATAGTGATAGAGAAAAAAAGATACATTTCCCTAGCACATATCTTGTTAACAAACTCAAATTCCCTAACAAATCTCACAAAATCTCAGAAAAGAGAAAATGGTCTATCATTTTTTTTAAAAGCACAGCACTGTGAAATTTAAGGCACTGGGATATCAATTGCCTTGGTCTGATTAATGCCTAAATCATTGGCAAGAAGGGGAATAAGTAACCGGGGAGTGGAGGAGCTCTCTCCTTCCACCATATGGTAAATTGATGGGAAGTCTCAAAATACCAAACTGTCATTGTATGGTGGTTTGAAACTATTATGTACCCCAGAAAAGCCATGTTTTAATCCTGATCTTATTTTATGGTACCAGACCTATTGTTTAGGGTAGAAACCTTTGATAAGATTGTTTCCATGGAGATTGACCCACTCACTTGTAGTATAATCTTTTGGTTAGATTACTTCCATGGAGATACAATGTGACACACTCAATTTTGGGTGTGACCTTTTGGTTAGATAGAGATGTATTCCACCCATTCAATGTGGGTTTTGATTAGCTTACTAGATTCCTTTAAAAGGGGAAGCATTTTGGAAAAAGAGCCAACACAAGACCGTAGTGTGTGGAGATACAGAAAGAAAATGACCCTGGGGAAGCTGTTTGAAACCAGAAGCCAAAAGACCAGCAGATGCCAGCCATGTGCCTTCTCAGCTGACAGAGGTGTTCTGGAACCATTGGCCTTTCTTAAGTCAAGGTATCTTTCCCTGGATGCCTTAGTTTGGACATTTTTATGGCCTTAGAACTATAAACTTGTAACGTAATAAATTTCCTTCATAAAAACTGCTATATTTCTGGTACATTGCATTCCAGCAGCATTAGCAAACCAAAACACATTGTGTTGCCCATCATCTACCTCAAAACTGTTGTCATTATACTCAGAATTACCTTCATTTTAACAAGCATGTCAGGGAAAACGTATTAGGTGCTTATACATGCTGTTCATCTTGTTTCAGAAAATAGAGGTTCAAAGCCTTTCTTCTAGTACATAAACATATATCACACAAATGGACATATATGCACAATGCATCATTCTGGGAAATTCAGGAATGAGAACTGTGTTTTAATCACAGGAGTTTGAGCCCCAGTCAATAAGGGAATCTGAAAAGATTAATTTCTCTGTTCCAAAAAATGATCCAGAATAGAATGTCGTCTACATCTTAATGCCCAATTGTAATGCAGATTATATGATTCATCAATAAGCATTCTTAGAAGCACTATGCTGGGCATGAGAATACCACAGAAGACGATTTCCTTCAAATTCCCTAGCCTTTCATAGTATTGGGGAGAGAGACAGGAAAAACAAAATTAAGATACAAAAATGGTTGGTGTAACACTGGAGAAGAACAAAGGGGATAACAGATGGTGATGATGGTAGCATAGCATTGTAGATGTAATTAATGTTCCTGAATCATCATATACATAAAAATGGCCAAGATGGCAAACTTTATTTTACATACATATAAAACCACAATAAAAATTTTAGGAAGAGAACAAAGTGGAAGCCACGCCTAACTCTACCAGGGACCAGAGACAACTTGATTGAGAGGATTACAACTGAGCTGCATCTTGGAAGACAAATAGAAGTCCCATAGTAGAATAGAGAGGAGTTCATTTCAAGGAGAGAAAGCAGTAGCACATCTGGGGAATTGAAAAGGGTTCAGTATTGCTGGAAAGAGAGAAGATGATGAGACTGAAAAAAGTAAGGGGAATTCTATGAAGGCTTTCATAACTCAAGTGAGAATTGATGTGTAATCTGACCCGGAGTGGGGAGACAGGGATCTACTGAAGAATATTGAGGGAGTGGTATGAGCAGGTTTTTCATTTTAGAATCTCTCAAAAGACATTTCTGGAATCACTATAGAGGTTGGACCAGAGTGATATGGTGAAGAGAAACTAATACAAAATTGTGATAAAGCAACTATACCTGTGACTCACGATTGAGAGAATCTGGTATATGACAATCTGGAAAGGGAAGAACCAGGAGGAGTTTAAGACATTCTTTTTTTAAGAACCTGGGTCAAGAGTGACTCTACTGCTTGAGAGAGAAAACAACACAGAAGTAGGAGTGGGTTTGGAGTGGAATGCCATGGAAGAGGAGGATATCATTTTAAGAGTGAGATTTTAACCATTTTTTAGTCTTTGGCACCTTTGAGAATGTCATTCTTAGAAAAATGCACATACCCACACCTACATCAGACATGCAGCATTTAAGTTTAGTGTATTCACAGTTTGCCTTTGAAGATTTTCTTTTCCTTTCTTTTTTTTTTGTATGTTGTATGGTGGGGTCATATTTCATTCTTTTTCCATGTGAGTATCTCATTATTGCAGCAACATTTGTTGAATTTTTGTTTGTTTTCTTTTGTTTTGGGGGGAAGTGCATGGGCCAAGAAAGGAATCGGTGTCTCCTGCATGGCAGGTGAGAATTTACCACTAAACTATCTTTGCACCCCTGAAGATTTTCTTTAAATACTCTCTTAACCCAGAGTAAGTAAAGAAGAAAGTGAAGTGAAACCTGAGGGACATTCTCATTAAAAGGGTGGGCAAAGAAGGACAATTGTGCAAAGGAAATTGAGGATGAATGTTTCCTAGATGGAAAGCCAGGAGAGAATGACATCACAGATTACAGGAAGTTGCAAATCTCCAGAAGTGAGAAATGGACAGCAGCAATACCAAATGTTATACAGCTGGAGTGAGAAATAAACACAGGTCTTTGGTGTTCATTCGTCTGCAGATTTGCTGGTCCAGAATCCACACAGTGATAATGAGAAAGAAGAGTTAGAATCTATGCAGACACCATTTCAAAAAGAATGACAAAGTTTGAATGAGAAACTAAAATAAGATATTTCTGTTTATTTATGGGTGTGGTAGGGGCAAAACTTCAGCATGCTTTCTGCTTGAAGAGAAGGAGCAAAGGAGACAAGATAAAGGAGAGAGGAAGGAAAATTAACTCAGCAACATCTTAAAATTAATCAGGTTAATTTTATGGAAGAGAAGGAACACTTTCTATGAGACAGAACAGAAGAAGAAGGCACCTTGCTGCTGTGGATAACAACAGCTTATACTAGATGGTATTTATCATCTCTACAAATTATAAGGCAAAGTTGCCTGTGCTGAGAGGGTATGTCTATTAAGGCGGTTATTGGTGGAAGGGGAAAAAAAAGATATGTTAAAACTACTAGTACAGTATCTACTCTCTAACACCCTATGCCCAATACCAAGCACCCAATGGAGGCGCAACAAATATACATCGAATGAATGACTGCAATTTGAGGAATTTAGGTGCTGTTAAAGGATTGAATTGTATCTCCCCAAAATGTATATTCAATGGAAATAGGACCTTTGAAGATGTGATGAGTTAAGATGGGGTCATAATGGAGTAGAGTGGGCCCTTCGTCCAATATGACTGGTGTCCTTATAAGAAGGCATGAAGAAATGGGGGCACAGGATTGGAGAACAGCATGTGAAGATGCAGGCAGACATTGGGGTGCTGTGGCTGTGAGCCCAGAACACCAGGATGGCCGGCAAGACACCAGAAGCCGGGAAGAGACAAGGCAGGGTTCTCCCCTACATGTTTCAGAGGGAGCAGGGCCCTGCCAGTGCCTTCATTTCAGGCTTTCAGCTTCCAAACTATGAGACAATACATTTCTATTGTTTTAAGCCACTTGGCTTGTGGTACTTTGTTACAGTAGCCTTCGGAAAATAAGACAGGTGCGTTGAAAAATTTGGAACAGCTGACATGTCAAATGAGAATGAAAACTAACTAGGAAAAGGTAAAAAGGGTGCCGAATATTTTTAAGGCATCCCAGAAAAGAAAGCCCAGGGTGTTGTAATTTATCGGTATGCCCTAATGCAAGCTCTGGATGACCTGCAGCGATCTTAGGAGGAAAAGATAAACAACTTCCCTCAGGACATTCAACCCTGCAGTACTCATACATCCTTAGAAAACAGGTATCCATTTAATGAATAAGTAATACTGACAGTTGGCAGATAAGACATGTAACTTTCTTATCCAACACCCAATACTCTTCAGTCAAATTAGACAACGTGGAAAAATTAGTTAATTACACCGTCAGCTGGTAACCTGGACTCTGAACCACAAGAAAGAAGACAGAAAGCAAGGGCCAGCAGACTGCTTAGCAGACTTTAGAAAAACGAGAGGATTAACTAATCTGTGCTTTGTATTCTGTAGATGATGCTCTTGTGTCTAAAGCCATTCAAATCTAAAAACAAAAATCCCTCTCAAATCCGAAATAACGGCCACTGAACAATGGGAAATGGAAGGTATATTATTAAATCCCCTCTGATGAGAGGCTGTTGAAATGGATTCCAAGTGATTTGGGCTCACGATGGGTTACAGATGCTGTATTCAGGTGTCATTTGAATTCACATTATATCTAATAAATCACAGTATGTTCGCTTGTCCTATTAAAACTGCATTCTACCTTACCAGGTCTGAATAATTTGTATAAAATTGATTGCTACAGTGCTCACCAGAAGCTCTAATTGCATTCCTAGTGTAACTTAAAATGATAACCTTATCTTAATTAGTAGCATGATGCAGAAATGCTTTTGCAAGCCTCTGAGAATTAACCTTCATTTTTAAACAGAAGCCCTGGGGTTTAAAAAAAACTGTTAAAAAAATTCATGTTGAATACATGAGCCGATGTTAATTTATCAGAACTACAAAAGAAAATAATCACATGGTGAGGGACTAAGCAGCACAGCCAACACCTCCTCTGATCAAGCAATTGCATTCCTCTCGGGAGAATCACACACAATATAAAGATACTGCTAGATCTCTGTGTCATCCTCCATGACTAGTCTACACAGAAAAGCCTCTCTGGTTATTCTAATGAGGCTCACCATCTAGAACGACTGGGGTGCTATGACTGTGGGAATGAGATGCAAATGAACTGGGGGAATGTATTGACTCCATGGAATTTAATCCCTAGAGGGGTCACCACTAACACTCCTATGGGCTCCCATACCAGGCTTCTCCACCAGTCGATCCTTGATCAATTAATCCTGGCCTCCCTCACACATTCCAACCTTTCTAACATCCACATTCAGAATATCTTAGGTAGACCCTAGAAGTAAAGGTTTCCTATGGAAGAGCTTATGATCCATGTGTGTGTCATCCATATTATCACTCTAGTGAAATGATGTGTCTTGGCTAACGAACTCAAATCAACATCTTGAACAGCACACCAGGACATAGTTAAAACTACCTTAACTTTTGTCAAGAAAGTGGAAAGACCACCTACATTTTGTGAGAAAATGGGTGCAAGTCATACAGCTGATAAGGGTCTAATACCCAGAATAGATATATTATGCCTATGGCTCAATAACAAAAAGACAAATAACACAATTTAAAAATAAACAAAGGACTTGAATGTACCTTTCTCCAAAGAATATATACAAATGGCAAAAAAGCACATGGAAAGATACTCAACATCAGTAGCCATTAGGGAAATGCAAATTAAAACCACAATGAGATGCTACTTTACCCCCACTCAGATGGCTCTTTATAAAATAATAGAAAATAACTGCTGTAAAATATGTGGCAAAACTGGAATCCTCCTGCACTGCTGCTGAGAACATAAAATTGTGTAGAGGCTGTGGAAAACAGTATAGTGCTTTCTGAAAAATTAAATGTAGAATTATCATATGACCTGCAAATTCTACTCCTTGTTATATACTGCAAAGACCTGAAAGCAGGGACTCAAATAGGTACTTGTACATAGCAGCATTATTCACAATACCAAATGGTGGAAACAATTCTAGTGTCCATCAACAGCTGAATGGGTAAACAAAATGTGGTGTATCCATACAATAGAATATTATTCAGCAGTAGAAAAGAGTGAAGTTCTGATACATGCTATAAAACAGATGAGCCTTGAAAACATTATGCTAAATGAAAGAAACCAGACATAAAAGGATAGCTATGTAGAATAAGCAAATTCATAGAGACACAAGGTGGAGTAGAGGTTACTAGGGACTGTGGGGAGAGTAAAAGGGGAGTTATTGCTTAATAGGTATAGAGTTTGTATTTACAGTGATGAAAGTTTTTGGTAATAGATGGTGGTGATGGTGACACAGCACAGTGAATGTAATTAATGCCACTGAGTTGTATACTTAAAAATGGTTAAAATGGCTAATTTTATGTTATATATATGTTACCATAATAAAATAAAAACTTTTTAAGGACCACCTTAAACAAGGTAGAAAAATTATGGAAAAATAGAAGAAGAAAAAATAATAGAAAAATAGAAGACTTTGCAGTAAGTTATAATTGTAAAAATCTGTAGTAGATGCCAAAGACTGCCTGATATGCTGCTTGTAAACTGAGGTGTCTTCTCATTAACACTACACAGCTCGGCATAGCTCCTCAAAAGTCTCCTCAAAGAAAACTTGGGGAGACCTTATTATCACGTAAATATAGCCACTTCTAGAAATATTAAACACATGTTACTGCAAGAACACCACTCTCCCAAGCTTGGCCTGTGTGTGTGTGTTTCCTCTAAGCCGATACCACTTAGGGAGGAATTGTCCTCCTATAATGCAATTTGGGACTTACATTATTTGAAAATGAATATGGGCCTCAATTTTTTTTTTTTTTTACGTATTCTTCTCCCTACTAGGAAAAAAGAATAGTTTTGTCTAGATTTAAGAGGCTGGAGCTAGTAGGGAATACTATAGTAGAGCTCTATCATTAGAAGGGAATATAACATTAGTAGAAAGCAATGAGGTATAAATGCTTCTTACATAATTGGGATTGAGGAGGTTTGAAAGTTCCATATTGTTTAATTTATAGGCATAGAATATAGCAACATCAAGCACAGGAGGATACAGGTGCATACTAATAGTTTTCAAATACAATCGTTTTAGAAAGTTGTCAGTACCCTGTTTAGTAGGATTACAGCAATATTTTAAAAATGCCTACTATGTGTAAGAAACTATGTGTTGTGAATGAGGTGAAGGTCAACTGCTTTTCCAAGGCTGCAAAGCACTCTCTCAGTCTATGTTCAGCTTCTCTTCAATAACATAGGGGATTTCAGAGAAGCATTATTCGGTGAAACATGTATAGGCATATATTTACATAAGCAAATTATTCATACCTTCAAATCCCTGCAAATGTGGGCACTTTTCCTCTTATTTGAAACTCTATCTTTGGACTTGGGTAAGGAGATTAAAGACTAAACATATATTAGCACTATAAAAATTCAGCCTGAAAACCCCAGTGGAAGAGATATTTTAATCAACAGATATTTCAAATTGAATGACCCCAATTCTGTTTAACATGACTGTTTGTTCTAAAGATGGAAAGCCATCATATAATTTAGCTTGCTTTTAGTTTCACTGCTGTGACAGCCACATAGTGATAGAATCTTCAAGTTGCAAATCCTAAATCTTTTTACCATTGCAGTTATAGTCTCATTTACAACATTAATGTGCTAAATAGGGAATGCATGAAAATCTTCAATTATTTTCAGCCAGTCTATGTAACATTGCTGCTAATTCTACTGCCCAGGACGCATAATCATCATAACCTCTGCTGATCCCAAAAAGGATTCTTCCAACTCTTTATAAATGCGTTAATCACCCCTATGAAAGTCACTGCTTGCTTTTAACGAAGATAATGTATGTTACTGGGATTATACCACTGCATGCAGAATCATTAAAGAGAAATAGATCAGAATTTATGATTAAGTCTTTGGACAGCAGGGCACAATTTTAACCATAAAAATCACAAACTGCAAGGATAGTGGCCAAAGCAGAGGAACCATTAAAGACTTATAATTAGCATCAATCAAGGTGACACTACTGTTGACATCTTTATTACTTTAAATACACTAATCAAATACTTCTGCATTGAGATTGAAAGATTGATAGGGAGCTAGTCATGGAAAACATCCCGATGGAGAACAATTTAAAATGATCTGTCCTAAAGGTAACAGAAAAGCATTGGCATTAGTCAAGTGGGAGCTAGACACACAGCTTTGAAATGGAAGAACTCGAGATGGACCTACTGGTCTGGGATGGGTCTCAAATGGATGCTTCATTGCCAGACTTTCTTCCAAATTCATACATATTTGCATGTCCCTTATGTGCAACCCACTGGACTTACTCAATTTGTCTGGAAAAAATAACTCAGGGGAATATAAGCTTCAGGCTACTTTATCAGGTAAATAAACAGCTGAGCATTCCAGCTCAGAATTTACTCATTTTGTAGCTCTGTCTTTACATATGCACATGGAAATAAAAGATAAAGGAAAAGCTGAACTTGGTATTATTTACATAATTACAATAGGGCCTGTCAATATTATCTAATTGCATCAGTGCTCAATTTTATATCACACAGACTCTGAAATATACTGTTATTATTACTGCTATTATAAATATTTCAGTCTTAATGAACAAGGAGCCATTCGACATCTTTGCCACCCCTTGAGCCCACATGGCATTAAACCTAAATGATTGTAATTTTTAAGAAGGTGCCCTTCTCTAGCAGTTCCTGGATGTTTCAATGTTCAAAAACTGAATTCTAAGGATACAGACTATAAAGAAAGAATATGAAGGAGTTTTCAGATAAAGTTATGATAAGAATCTGTTCAGAATTATAGTTGAAGATTTGGCAAGTTATCTACCAAGGATATAACATCATTTTTTGCCACATGAGATTACAATAGCAAAGACTTTTCTTATTAAGAAGATGAACCCTAACAACCATTTTGGCTCTACAGTTCAGCTTTATTTATAGGTTCCTTAATTGGCATAACCACCACTAGGTTTAAAAAAGTATATTGTACTTTCTCTGAATTAGTCACCTGGCCCTTTAAAAGAAAGTCAGTGTGTGTGTGCGTGTGTGCGCGTGTGTGTGTGCGTGTGTGTGTGCGTGTGTGTGCTCATCAAAAACTGGGCAGAGCCGAAGGAAATTCCCCACTGCTTCTTTCCAAGCAAAGAAGAAAAAGCTGAGGAAAGGGAATGGATAAAAGATTTGAAACAAATAGAAGGAGCATATTATTCAAAACCCACCATTCACTGAAAGAGTACAAGCTAACTCAAACCCAGTTCCATGTTAAATTCTGTAGTAAAGGGAAGATTTTCCATCATAGCATTATCACCCTGACAGAGGCAAAGTAATAAGAAAAGTGCTGTAATTGGGCTATCAGCCAATACTTACCAAATCACTCCTCCTAAAGCACTATGCTACAATTTTAAAAGGTTCCAGTAGTCTGACTTTCTCTCAAATGAAGACATCAAACTCTTCTGGCTCTTAAAATAATAGCCCATTGCATTTGAATAGGTTTTTACCATTTACAAAGTTATTTTATATGCATTAAATTATGCATCAACTGTGTGAGGCAGATAAGATTATTTCCTTTTTAGAGATGAGGTTAGATGAAGAGAATTTAACGGCCCTGCAGGCACCTGCCTCAGAACACTCATTTGCTGACTCAATACTCTTTACCCCACAGTATACTGTCCCTGAATTGTTTTCACATGTTCCATAATCTTACTAATTAAGGAGAGAAACCACAAGTTATAGATGACAATTGCCTATAGTAGGGACTAATTTTAAAAAATATGTATAGTTAGAGAAAGAACCAATAAGATGTATAATAAAGAAACAATAAGATTCATAATAAACGTGAGATAATCCTTCTAGTCCGAACATAAGTGTGCTTTGTTTAGAGAAGATTGGTCATCTTGCTACCCCTTCCAAGATTTTTCAGTTACGAGACACTGGATTCCCACTGACGCACAAGGGATGGGGAAGGTTGTGAAATTTTGCATGAGGCTGACCTTACCACTTATGGAAAAATTGTCAACCAGACACAAAGTGTCAGCTCCAAATGAGTCAGGGGGTGGCTCAGAAGTACCAAAGACCTTTATTAACAAAGGAGCTTGGGGTAAACAAGATGTGCAGGACTGGGAAATGACACAAGTAGACGATAGTCACTTCCTAATCAGTGATCACAGCTTTCGCCAAAAATTTGCTGACATATGGACACAGTGCTTAGAGAGGTATGGAATAGAGAATTCATGTCAATATGAGCTATGTTTCTAGAACATATCGAAATATTTAAGGCTTGCCAGATTTTCTTTTCTGCCATTCTTAAATAGCTCAAGGCTTACTGGTTTATATTTTACCATTAGTATCATTTTTGGTATCAAAAAGAAGAGATAAAAAGGTGATAAAAGTAACTGCATGTAAAGGAGAACAAAGTAATTGCATGTAAAATACATAACACATGAAAAAGAAAAAGGAAACTCTCACCTAACAATAATGGCAAGAGTAAGTTCATTGCAATTAGAATGTTACTTTCTGTCCTATTACTTCAAATTCTCTCCTGTTGCTCCAGTTATAACTCAAGTTGTATAACTTCAGTCTCGAGTTGATTATTAATACAATCCACGTGAATTAAATGGAGCCTTTTCAATTTTTAAATAAAGGTAGGGATATTTTTCATCATATTTATAAGTCATACAATGGAACTATTACAGGTAGAAAAAAAGCTGTGGATATTAAGTACATGGAATTAGTTAACAAGCAATATGGAAAAGTTTGAAAAATCAAATGGGCTTCTTATTGGCAGAAATATTCTTCCAATCTAGCAATAAATATTCCAACAAGTCATTTTAAATTATATATATTATGCTGTCAGTTTTCTATGGAAATAGATACGGAAATTTAATTTATTTAACTTGAGCTTTTTAAAATTTGATAATGACTAATATAAAGTGTGTAACAGTCTCTCCATTGTAGGCATACAAAATCATGGGTTGGCTCATCTGAAATCCCAGCATCAGTGGTGATCAGGAGAGATGGGCTGGAAAAATTCCGCTTGGGTGTGAGGACTTTAAAAATATGAATATATAAAAGAGTTCTGAAAGAATTTAAGATACAAGTTTATAATACGCTAATGGTACAGACTCTGAAAATTAAAGTTATGTAAACGTGCTACCACCTTATTACAACACTCTAAAGGAAATCACTTAAGTGTAAGCATAAGTACGTGACTTGCAGGGGTAATATACGGCTCACTGAACACTAATGGAAAAAAAATTACTAAAAGGGAAGGAAAATTAAGAGTTGACATGTACCTCTCAGGGAAACATACAAATTGGGTTATCCTGATGGGTGACAAAACACATTAATAGTGAAAAATATCACTGAAAAAATCCTACAGATCTACTTCTATAATCGTGACAATAGCTCAACAAATTCAATGAAACTGAATATTGAAAATTTATGGGGGAAATTACTGAACATCGAATTGTAGTCTTTCTCCCAATTATAGCAGTACCAAGTACTTTCTCAGATATAAGTTATAGATATACAGCAAACACTCACTATCCCAAAATGTACCTTCTGAACCAGGGCAAAAGATTTGCAACAATTCATGACTCTAGGAAATAATACATACCGTAAATTCACTAATGCTAAAGATAAATGAATAGGCAAAGAGATGAGATGAGGTCTCTATTGTTTTGTATTGAAGCCTATATGAGGTTTACAATTGTCTTATAAAATGTTTTCTCTGTATCTTTCATATTCTATTCTCTGTCCATTATATGGTTAAATCAAATAAGAGTACATCAAATAAGAGTGAATCATTTCTAATTTAAGCCTGACTCAAATCCTTTGCAATTCTTACACTATTGACTTTGACATAGAACACTGATCCTGAATTTATAAAACACTGACTCGTTTTCATTGTTCTCTGCATTTTTCCTACAATATGAACTTTTCTTTAGGCTTGTTTTTTTGTTTTGTGTAGATGTATTCATAAACTACCATGTGGACAGAATCTTCTGGTGAGATTTTGATGAAAAGAGTCAAATCAAAAAGCATCAGTTGCATACCATATAACAAGAGCCTATTTTCATTTTAAATACAAGTTGGTAAGGCTTTATGCTCACAATTTTTTTAATTAAAAAAAATATATAGAAGAGGTCTAACAAATAACCATACCATTCCAAACAGAGTACACATGCATTTTCCCGAGGAAACAAGATGAGGTCCAATATAGTACCATTTGTGGTGGTTTCTGAGAATAGAGATTGGTATCGGAGCTGGACATTGTCCTCTTTCTTCTTTCTCTCAGCAATTATCTGCTCTGAAGAAAACTTCAATTTCTTTACCTGAAAGGTAACCATAATAATATTGCCATTATTTCATGTTATAGTAAGGAACAGATGAGAAGGTGTATGTGAAAGCACTTTGTATGAATAAAATGTTACAAATACAAAAATGATAAATGAGAAGACTATAGATGTGTAAGTAATAAACTAAAAAGCAGGTAGACCAGTGTGGTTGATTGGAAATTTATTCATTATGTGCAAAAACTAAATTTTTAAAAAGTTGGCTTTCCCACTTATTAACTGACTTCATCTTGCTCAAGGGTCTTCATTCCCATTTGGTGGTTAAACAAAAAAAAGGAGATTCAATCCTTGTTCATTTGGTATAACTCATGTTCTTCAGAGACCAGTCCACGTGGGATAAATTCTGAGTCTTTTGTCTCTTGCCCCTTTCTCCTGACAAGGAAGTTTATGTAATGCCGTGGTGGTGGACAGTGTCTGCTTTGAGTTTTGCCCTTCCTGAGTTGGCTAGTTGCTAAATTCTGAAAAAGGCGTAACTAATACCATCTGGTTTTAGGGATTGGCCTCTAACTTCATGGCTACTGTTTCTGAAGTGCCTAAGATGGTCCCTTTAGCACAGGCACTGGACAATGATTTACTTCTGGCCAGCTCCTGCTTTTGACCAGAGTCCCCAGTGTCAGCTCTCACTAGAGACAGAGACTGAGCAGTATCCATCGGGGGGACCCCAACATTTTTCTAAAATCATCTTGCTCTCTGTCCCCACCCCCTGTCTCCAAACATCATTTTGCACCTTTGGAGTTTTCCCTTCCTATGTGGCTGGGGTTCACTATGTATAAGCTCTAGTCTCAGATTCTCAAGCTTTGTTCTTCATGTGTAAATGGAAGCTTTAGAATTTTCAACAAACCCTAGCTTTTATGAGAACTTCTCTGACAACTGTACAAGGACACATTTGTTCTAGTATCTGGCCTGAATCTGCCCTCAACCTAAAGCAATGAAGACTATTGATTTCTTCCAACAGTGTGGCAGCTGCAGGGCAACACAATTTGCAAGGAATTCTTCAAAAAGCATCATTTAAATATTTTAAACTCATTCTTAGTACATTAGCTTGTGACTTATGATTGTGGGAGATTTCAAGAGTTTCTTGAATAAAGGAAGAAAGATAACTTTGTACAATAACAGTGATATGGAGAAGATATTAATAACCTATTTTATAGACAAGGAAATGAAGACTCAGAGAAGAAAAGTGACCTTCCCAGTGACACTGAGCCTGTAAGAGATGAAGCCAGAATTCAAACTCAGGTGTTCTTACTCCGGTGTTCTTTTCACTACTGTTAGAGATGTTCTTTCTCAATGCCTGCCAACTCCAAAAGGGAAAATATCAATATGAATTTCTGCCACTTATACCTAAACTATGTTAACAAAAAAAAAAAAATGAGTCCTATGGGTCATTGAACATTTCCATTCATTATTTTATTCATTTACCTAGCATTTACTGAGTACTTCTGATATCACAAGCATTATGCTAATGACTGGAAATCAGAAAAGTTGACTGTCCGTCTTCATTCTATCACAATAAGACCGAGGAGACAGACAAATACAATACTAATAAATATTGGCAAGTTCAGTGCTATATGACTTAAAGTATTGTGGGGCTCTTGGGTTTCCAAATCAATTTTTTTCATGCCTTAAATGGTTACTGGAATTATGCAATAAATCTACAGGTAAAACGTTCACCACCAATGTTGGGAAATGAGGAATCACTTAGACATAGAAAACGATTGTCTCACTAAATCTGCAAAAGAAAATCACAAAAGAAAAGTCAGAGATATAGAGTATGTACGGTCATTTACCCCACTGCTTGCCCCATTTTTCACTGGCCATTTCATTTCTCATTAATCTGAATGCACTACAAATAGTTCCTCTTTGGAGCAACTGCTTTTTGGCCACATTCTGCATTCCATAGCTGTGTTCGAGAAATCATACTTACTTTACTTTTGTATTAACCTGCACCATTAATGATTGACTGAGCTGAGTAACAAAAAATGAAATGCAAAGGCAACTTCACTCATAATTTTCATGTATCTGTATTAGGTGAAAGGTAAGATGTTCAATTAAGTGATGCTGCAGCTGATTTATCTCTGTATGTTTCATCATTGAATATACAGTCTCTACATTGTGTTCCTCTTTGTCTCATTCATCACACACACACACACACACATGTACCAATACAATACAAAATAAATTTGGGAAACTTCATTAAGAGGTTTCCTCTGACATTTTCCAGTAACTTGAGATTTATAGGGAGGCTCCTTCCAGAGGTACTTCACGACTTGGATTTAGTGTTCAGGAGTCTGGTGACATGAAGTTTCATAAGAATTTTTTTAATAGTTAAAGAGTGACTATAGTATTCGAATATCAAATGTGGTGGTGGGAAAAAGTAATAAAACTATATCAGAATTCAGTTCTTCCAAATACTGAAATTGAAACACCTGCCCTAAAACATAAAGGTCCTTGACTTAAAAATGCAATTTAATAGACTGTTGCATTTAAACTATTAATTCCAATTTAAAAGAAAAAGTGCAGCTAGCCCCTAAATACCAAATAGTCTAGAGATATTTCAGTAAGAGGAACAAAAACCCATAGCAAGTTTTCTTCTGTTAGAGGTGAGGAAACATTTATGCATTCCATGGTGGGATCATATATATCCTAACTACATGGTAACATAACATGAAAAAAAATACTATGTGAAAAATTGCAAGTTGAAGAACTACAAAAAAACATGCAAAGGCAAGCAGAGCTCTGCTTGGAAATAATTTCTGCAATCTTATTTATTCATGTGTAAATAACGAGTATGTTTAATGTGCTGACATCTCTATTCACTGTGGAACTTGAATTAGCTACAAATATATGACCTTTAACTGGGTGATTGTTTTGTCAAAAATTCTGAAATTCTTTATATATGGGATCAAGTTCATATGAAAATAAATACTTTCAGGGTTTTCCTTTTTAAGTGATAACTTCCTTAGGGAAAGCAAGTACCCTAAATAAAGAAAACATGTTTGTTCATTCACATGTTTATTCATGTATTTCCCCCCTCTCTCTTCCTTTCTCTCTTTCTCATTCTCACTCTTTCACAATATTTTAATATGAAGATCACCAATGATTTGCTTAAAATTGTATTTGTCACAGTAGAAATCACATTTTTAATCTCCCTTTTACTGCAGCTATGATCTAAAAAATGCTTGAAAAGAGCATTCTATAAGACTCTGTAGCTGAAGATAGTCAAAGAATATTCTCATTCTCCTACTGATAGTGTGTTGTTACAATCAGACTTCTCTAGGTAAAACCTAACCAAAAAGAAAGATACTCAGTGTATTAAATGGTACAAGTTCCTAGCTTTCCCTCCAGGTTTCTGTGCCCTATAGCAACAAACTGGCTTTTGCATCTGGCAAACATGCAGAAAACTAGAACAAATATGGATGGTAAGCTTGGCCAAGTTCTTCCAAGTGACCTCCAGTGGAAGCCAATCTGAAGTTCCCAATGACAATTCAATTTTGAAATGAAAATGTTTACATTCTAATATGTGTTAATATTTAAGATAATGATATAAATAAGCCCATCTCGCATGTTTTAAGTAAAAAGTAATGCATTAAAAAATAAATTTATCGGGCGGTGCAACAGTGGCTCAGAGGCAGAATTCTTGCCTGCCATGCCAGAGTACCAGGTTCGATTCTCAGAGCCTGCGTATGCAAAAAATAAATAAATAAAAATAAAAAATAAATTTATCACACTTATGCTATAGGAGAGAGTGAATATTTAGAGTAAGATGAGTACTATGGAAATGGGTCTTACCAAGCAATCTTACCTAGTCAAAGATTCAGAAGCACGAGGGAAGGATGCTTCTAATGTTTCTTCTAGGTATAAAGCCTTCTTGATTAATCAGAGTAATTGCCCATCATGACCAAATCTCTAAACTTAGCTGAAACTGCAGGACTATAGTTGAAATTCCAGGAATTCTAGAGGTTCTACTAGTTGCCAAATATAGGATTAAAAGTTTTTAAACAGATACATGCATTGAAATGTTGATAACAAACTTAAATGAATCCTTTTTTAAAAAAATCTATTTGATATTTTGAGGCATCTACTATTCTAGGCAATACTGTTAAAGAGTAAAATTTATATAGTCTTTGCCCTCAAAGAAACCCTATCAATCATACCTCCTAGAGTTTCAACCTAACTTTTATTTTATTGTGTCAAATAAGATAGAATGATTGAGCTATTGTGTCTGTACATGTTACTTGTGGTGGTGGTTGTTTATTGCAGCATTCAAACAGCTATATGCTGACAAAGTGCATATGAACACACATCAGCAAAGAGGAAACAATTTTTCCTGGCTAGCTCATTAAAGAGAAATTTATATAAGATTTATATATATCTCTTTAAGTATAGGTGTTTTAGCTGACATAAGGAATATACTGAAATACAAATTATATATCTTTTAAAATAATATTTTAAGCAGCTAAAAAACATAAGAGAATTTGGGGTACATGGATGGTTCAGTGGTAGAATGCTCACCTTCCATGCAGGACACAGGGTTCAATTCCCAGGCCATGCACAACCCCCCCCCCCCAATATAAGAATTTGTACTTCTAGAAAAAAAAAATCACACAAAATATTCCATACACATTAACAACTTTACATGTCTTAGCTCCTTCACAATTTTATGACTTCTTTCCTTTGTTTTGTAAACATGCCCAATTCACCCTTCTTCTTAAAACCCAATCCTTTCCCTGTCACCTCTAGCTTTGCACTAATTGTTCTCAACTTCTTATCAAAATATTTGGGGGAAATAGACTATTCTTATTGACCCATCTTCCTCACTCTATAGTCAGTTTTCTAATCACTTTTTTGATGTTTTTTTTAATTGTGAAAAATAACATATATACAAAAAGCAATTAATTTCCAAGTACCTTTTAACAAGTAGTTATACAACAGATTTTTAAGTTTGGTATGGGTTACAGTGCCACAATTTTTCATTTTTTCTTCTAGCTGCTCCAAGACACTGGAGATCAAAAGATATTATCAATATATTAATTCAGAAGTCATATTCATTCGTTAAATTCTATCTTTTCTATTATACTCTTCCTCCTTTTTTCTTTTTTGTGAAAAATAACATATATACAAAAAAAAGCAACAAATTTCAAAGTACTATTGCAACAATTAGTTGTAGAATAGATTTCAGAGTTTGATATGGGTTACAATTCCATAATTTTAGGTTTTACTTCTAGCCACTCTAAAGTACTGGAGACCAAAATATCAATATAATGATTCAGTACTCATACTCATTTGTTAAACCCAACCTTCTCTGTATATCGCCACCATCATCTTTGATCTTCCTCCCACTCTTTAGGGGTATTTGGGCTATGGCCATTATAACTTTTTCATATTGGAAGGGACTGTCAATAATATGGAATAGGGGGAAGGAACTAGTTGATGTTCTGGAGAGGCTGGCCCCTCTTCATTGCAGGACTTCTCTGGTCCAGGAACACATCTGGAGGTTGTACGTTTCTGGAAAGTTACCCTAGTTCATAGAACCCTTGTAAAATCTTATATAATACCCTAGAAATTCTTTAGGATTGGCAGGAATGGTTTTGGTTGGGGTTGGTAAGTAGCAATGTCTAACTGAAATTTATGTAAGAGTGACCTCCAGAGTAGCCTCTCAACTCTATTTGAACTCTCTCAGCCACTGATATCTTATTTGTTACACTTCTTTTCCCCCTTTTGGTCAGGATGGCATTGTTGATCCCACAGGGCCAGGGCCAGTCTCATCCCTGGGGGTCATCTCCCATGCCAGCAGGGCGGCTTCACCGCTGGATGTCATGTCCCATGTAGGTGGGGAGGATATGATTTCACTTGCAGAATTGGGCTTAGAGAGAGTGAGGCCACACCTGAGCAACAAAAGAGGTCCTTCAGAGGTGACTCTTAGGCATACCTATAGGTAGGCTAAGCTTCTCCACTACATACATAAGCTTCACAAGAGCAAGTCTGAAGATCAAGGGCTTGGCCTATTGATTTGTGTGTCCCTAATGTTTGACACAATATCCAGGGTTTCCCTGGTAGTAAAGTTTAGCAGTTCCATATTGTTTCTTCAACCTCAAGGGACCTTGCCAACAATTTTTGATAATCTGTTTAATATACTCTGGGATGGATACAAGCCAGATGAACCGGACTTAAATCTCAGTCCTTCCATCTAATGGCTATGGGACTTTGGGAGGTCATTTAATTTCTCTGCCCTTAGGTTCCCAACTGTAAGCTGGGGATCATAAAGGTAGTAGCAGCCTTTGGAATGCACACCCACACTGCCAAAGGCTGGGACCTGCCATCCTAAATTTGTATTATTTCAAAGGTACCTTAATTTGTCTATCTGAACCACCTCAAGTAATACTCCCCACTAAAACAACACTACCAGAATTTTTATCTAAAACACAAACACCACAATAATCCTCTGATTTAAGCTCAGTATTGACTTACTACCACCAATAATGCTATATCCAAGCTTTTTAACTCTGCATACCAAACCCTCCAAAATGTCTGCCTGTATCTTGTCTGCCTCTCACCCTCCTTTTCTTTTGTCACAGTTTAGGTTCCAACAACACTGATTTTGGCAATGTTTCCTGCATGGACCTTATTCGCATACTGTGCTGCTTGAAGCTATTGGGTACCCGAGAAATGCCACATTCTTTAATCCCAATTCAATATTGTTGGGTGGGATCTTTTGAGTGTTTTCTTAGAGATGTGACCCCCCAGTTATGGGTGGTACCTTTTGATTAGATGGTTTCCATGGAGACATGTCTCCATCCATACAAGATATATTGCTTACTGGAGCCCTTTAAGAGGAAACCATTTTGGAAAAAGCCTGAGGGCCCATACAACCAGAGACCTTTGGAGATGAAGAAGGAAATCTCCCCCAGGGGAGCTTTATGAAACAACAAGCCAGGAGAGAAACCTAGTAGACATCGGCAAGTATCTTCCCAGCTGAAAGAAGTGTTTCAGATGGCATCACCGTTTCTTGAGAGAAGGTAATCTCTTGTTGGCACCTTATACTGGACATTTCCATTGCCTTAGAACTGTAAACTTGCAACTTAATAATGTTCCTTTTTAAAAGTTGTTCTGTTCCTGGTATATTGCATTCTGGTAGCTTTAACAAACTAAAACACATATTATACCTTCCGCTAGACCATGAGTAGAACCTACCATTCATATTTGCTTCACTTCTACTTAAAATTTAAAATTCATGTAAATAACAATTTTTCTATGACGTTTACTCTGAGTCTCCTTTTTCACCCCTAATGCCTGGTTAAATTTTGCTTCCTCTGAATTAACATAGTTTCTTGTAAATACTTTTAACTAAACACTTAAGATACTATAGACTGTCTCTTGTGGCAATTATGAGTAAGTTGTGGGGCTCTGTATTGCTTGTGGGCCAGTGTCTTTAAAATTGTTATTCCAGATATTAACATAGTTCTATGATTGTCTATGGTAGGAGGGCAGATCAGTACAGCTACTCCATTTTACCAGACATCCAACAATAGCACTCACAATATCCTACAACAATAAAAAATTTGTAAGAATGTAAAGCACAGAAATATGACACATGACTAGGAGAAAAGAGTCAATAGAATAGACCCAGATATAAGAAAGATGATGCAATTAGTGGACAAAGGCACTAAAAGAGCTATTAGCAATATATTCAGGGATTTAAAAGAAAATATGAAAATATCTAGGGAAATCATGAAATGGATACTATAAAAAGAACCAAAGGAAATTATAGTCCTGAAAATTATAATATCTGAACTGAAAAACTTACTCCATGGTATAAACAATAGAACAGCAATTGCAGAAGTAAAGATTTAGAACTTAAAGATGGATGGAAAACTAGAACACCAAAATACAGTAAGAAAATAAAAACTAAAAAAAATGATCAATAACTCATTAACCTATGGGACAATATCAAGAAGTTTAACATATTTGGCATCCCAGAAGGAGATGAGAGGTTGGGTCATACAAAGTTTTCATAAATAATAGATGAAAAATTTCCACATTTGAATAAAAATATAAACCCACATGTCAGGTAGCTCAACATATATGAAGCAGAAAAAATACAAAAAGAAAACCCACATGAGAACACATTATAATCAAATTGCTGAAAATCAGTAATGAAGAAACAAACATGTAAAAGAAGGCAGAAGAACAAAAAGAAAGATCAAATGGGTTCTCCTTTCTCTTACAGATTTTGTTCCAGCTTCTGGCTGCACCTTGTGGCTTACTCTCTCTCTCTGAATTTCATTCTGCTTGTAAAGGACTCCAGCAATATGATTAAGACCAATCCTGATTCTGTTGGGCCACACCTTAACTGAAGTAACTCGTAACTATATACAATGAGTTCACTCCACAGGGTTGGATTACATTTAAGACAATGATTTTTGGTGTAGATAGCTCCAACCCACCATACAAATTAAATGTGATTGTTACACATTTAGAATGTGTTAAATTTTAGCCCCATAGTAACCAGACAGAAAATTTATGGAAAATATAGAGAGAAAGAAATGAGAAGGGACTCAGAATGGTACAAAAGATCAAATAAATCTGAATTTAGGCATTAATGGAAGAACTGAGGAACAAAAAAGGTATAATTACAAACACCATGTAGAAGATGTCAGAAAAAATTCCAGCTTATCAGTAGTTTATTTTAAAATATATGGACTAAACTCTCTAGTCAAAAGGCAAAGATTGGCAAAATGGATAAAGACGCATGGCCCAACTATACATTGCTTACAAGAGACTCACCTTAAATTCAAAGATACAAGTAGGCTGAGAGGGAAAGGATGGAAAAAATATAACAGGCAAATAGTAAACAAAGCTGGGATATTTAGACCAGTATCAGGTAAAACAGATCTCAAGAAAAAACTTGTTACGAGGACAACAAAGGGCACTGTGTACTGATAAAGGGGTCAACTAAACAAGAAGATAGAACAGTTTTAAGTATGTATGTGCCTAACTGCAGTGACCCAAAAATATATGAAGCAAGATATTGACAGATTTGAAGGGAGAGAAAGGAACTTCAACATTAATAGTAGAAGACTTCAATACATTACATTCAATAATGGATAGAATATCTAGACAGAAGATCAATAAGAAAACACAAGACTTGAATGATACTATAAACCAACTTGACCTAACAGACATACAGAACACTTCACCCAAAAGCAGAACACATATTCTTCTCTAGTGCACACGTATAATTCTCCAGGATGAACCACATGTGAGGTAAAATAAATCTCAAAAACTACAAAAATATTGAAATAATACAATCTATGTACTAGATCATGATGGAATAAAGCTAGAAACCAATAAAAGAGGCAAAACTGGAAAACTCACAAATATGGAAATTAACACACTCTTAAACAACCAATGAGTCATAAAAGATATCACAAAGGAAATTAGGAAATATCTCAAGGGGAATGAAAATGAAAACACAACATAGCAAAATTCATGGGATGCAGCAAAGGCAGAATTAAGAGGGAAATGTACAGCTCTAAAATGCTTACATTTAAAAAGAAGAAAGATTTCAAATCAGAAACCTAATATAACAATCAGAGATCTAGAAAAAGAAGAGCAAACTAAACCCTAAGTAAGGAGAAGGAAGGAAATGCAACAAATTAGAGAGGAGATAAAGGACCTAAAGAATAAAACAAATACATAGAAACAATGAAAACAAAAGTTGGTTCTTTGAAAAGGTCAGTAAAATCAACAAACCTTTCTAAGATTAACAAAGAAAAAAGAAAGAGGGTACAAATAATTAGAATCATAAAGGGGGAGGGCATTACTACCAATTCCACAGAAATAAAAAGAATTATAAGAGGACACAATGAAGAACTTACACCAACAAATTAAGTAATGTACATTGAAATGGACAACTTCCTAGAAACACAAACTATCTACACTGACTCTAGAAGAAATATATGATCCCAACAGATCAAAAACAATTCTAGAGATTGAAAGAGTAATCAAAAAACTCCCAATAAAGAAAAGCCAAGAACAAGATGGTTTCATCTGTGAATTTTACCAAACATTCCAAGGTGAATTAATGCCACTCCTGCTAAAACCTTTCCAAAAAATTGAAGAGGAAGGAACAATCTCTAATTCATTCTATGAGGCTCACATCATCCTAATACCAAAGCCTTATAAAGATACCACAAGTACAGAACATTACATACCAATATCCCTTATGAATAAACACAAACACTACATACCAATATCCCTTATGAATAAATGCTAGCAAATTACTAGCATACTGAATCCAACAGTGCATTAAAAGAATCATGCTCCATGTTCAATCATATTTATTGCAGACATGCAAGGATGGTTCAACATAAAATTGACTAATGTAATGTACCACATTAATAGAATGAAGGGGGAAAAAGCACATGATCATTTCAACTGACAAAGAAATGACATGTGACAAAATCCAGCACTGCTTCTTGCTAAAAATACCTAGAAAATCTGGACTAGAAGAAAGCTTCCTCAACATGATAAAGAGCATACAGGAAATACCAACATCTAATATCATACTTGTCCTCCACACCATAGCATCTATAATACTCCATCTACATCTGTTAATAAAGTGAACAAAACAATTTTTCTTACATTGTAAGAGAGATTTCTCCCACCAATGACAGTACCTCAATATATATCCGTAGAAAAGCCACATAATTCCTGTATGTCTCAGATTCTTCATTTGCAAAGTGAGAATGCTGCACTATGATCTCAGAGCTTGCATGTAATTATAAAATGTTGATTTCAGCATGCTATAACTATGGTTTAAATGCCAACCCACCATTTTCTAGCTCTATGATTTTCAAGAAGTTCCTTGTTAGCTTTGATCTCCAATTTCCTTTAATGTTATAATGTCTTCGATACTTGCCTATTGATAGTTTCTAAAAATCTAAAGAGCTAACACACAGATAAAGCACTTTTAATCCATAAGTGCTAACACAACCTAAAGGATGATTAAAAACAGGAAACATACTGTTTATGGAAAATGTGCAATGTAAGATAACTGAAAATTTCTGTAGAATAGTTCATTGTGGTTGGCACATTATTTCTAACCTTTCTTAAAAGTGCTGTCTCCTAAATCAAGAACAAAATTATGGGAAGGCAGGCAGCACATTTGCAAAGTAGTACTTTTATCTAACTGGCTAAGTCACAGAGCTTGCTTAATTTCCTCAAGTTCATGACTTTTCCCTAACCCTGTGGCTAATGGGGATTTATTGCAAGACAGCTTTGTGGGATAAGAGTGCCACAGCAGTATCAGTCAGATGGAGAATTTCAAGCTAAGCTACTGTTCAAGCATTTAGAGATTTATAACTAATTAGGTCCTGTCCACACCTCACCTAAAATCATGTTAGGAAGAACCATGTTAAAGTAAATTTATAGTTAGCAGGTGTATAACAGTCCTTTAGGCCATCTTGGGCAGTACTGTAACAAGAATTTTTCGATTTCAAGATTCCTCTAAAAGGAAAGAATAAATAAATTGCTCTAAAGGAAGCCTCCAATGCAGTGACAATATTCCAAACTGAAAGCATCTTAGACATTTGTCAAATATATAGCCTGATGGATAATTACAAATATAAGTGTGCACACACGCACACACATATACCATCCCACCTAAGGATGTAAACATTCATTAAAAATATTTAATAAATCACAAAAGAAGAAAATCTAGGGGAAAGGTAAAAATATCTGATGGAAAACAGAATATATATTTATTTTATAATGTAAGGATTCCTCAAAGTTGAGGTACACGATTGTCCAGAAACTTGTTATAGTCTAGATTTTTAAGCGTCCTATGATGGTTAACACTGCAGATACCTAAATTAGATTGAAGGAGTCTCTTGAACTAATGTGAATATATTTATTTGAATATAACCCAATGTTACTGATATAATTTTGAGAAGCATATTTTTTTTTATTTTTTAGCACAGGCAAGTACAAGAAATACAATTTATTAAGCATTATAGGAGCAAACCATGATTCTCCTGGGCAGGCACAAGAAGTACAATTTATTAAGCATAATACCGAAGCAAACCATGATTCTCCAGATCACAAGAAAATAGTCAAACATAAGGAGTTCAGATCAATAATTTAATGCCATAATCCACCTATTGAAGGAACAGAAATACTGTTGACCATCAGGGCATAATATTTCAATTTTGTTCAAAGCACAGGTAAGGAATGGAGAATTCTAAGGATCTCCTTTAGAGTCAGTAATGATTCTGGTAGAAATAAAAATGCAGTTTTCTATGATTAGGTTATCAAGGACAACTATTTAGAGATCTGGGAACACATGTTCCTCACATAAATTCTCTTGTTATTAATCAAAACTGGAATTCGGTTCAACTGAGGAAAGGACACAAAATGTTCTCTGTGAAACTCTAAGCCTAAGGAAACTAAATAAATTAAAAAAGACCAAAGCTCAGCCTCCAATTTGACTCACTATTGCCTTTTATTCATGGTCACTGCCAACGCTTATTCTCCATTAGGAGGACTTACCCAGCCTCATCTGTCTACTCCAATCTGGTTTCCATCAGAAGTGAAAGGGGTCACTTGTAAAGCTGCAATTCATACACACATTAAAAAAAAAGTGCTGATAGTTCAGAATAATGTTTAAAAAAAAATACTTTTATTCCTTCCCCTTAAAAATATTAGCATGCTCATGCTATGGCAGAGGTACTTGTAGTTACTACATTCAAATGTTACAATTAGTCTAAGTTTTAATCATACAGTACCCTCAGGAATGCCAGAAGATGACAAGTTGTTTAACAACTGAGATAAAGCCTCTAAGCCTTTGTCTGTACTAAGCCTTTTTCTGTCGCTCTGTCTGCTCTCATTTTCTTCCTAAAGTGAGTTTGTATAGAAGCAAAGACTTTGGAAAACTGTATTAAACTTTATAAAAACATGACAACAGTATATTCCTGATTATGCATCTCCTATCTTGAGAAAGAACTGACTCTGTTGTCCCAGGGATCCAGCACACAGTGAAATATAAAGAACCGTTTCTTCCTTAAGTACTCTTACAGACTCACTGGGTGCCCCACCCTTATTGTTAGTCAATATCCAATAACTGGACACAAACACCCACAGCCTGTTGAGCTCTGCATCGACTGCTGAGATGCCAAACACAGAACCAGAGCCCACAAGCTGAGAGGACAAACTGACAATTCCTGACAGTTCCTGCCTGGTCCAGAATTTGAACCATGTCACAATGCAGAGCAAAACTCCCATCTGCTGTCCATCTGCTATCCAGCCCTTATCAAAAAGGGGTATGCTACAAACCACAGACAGATGGGCAGTGCAAAGATCTATTAGGAAAAAAAAGTGTTTGAGACGATCAGAATAATGATCTTTGATTCTATGTGAAATCCCAGTAGAAACAAAATCACGCATAATTTCAAGGTCTTTTAGTTATGTAAAAAAGCTGCTATGTCTTTTGCCAAAAATAAAAATAAATTTAAAAAATGATGTTTGAATTCTAGGCACTATGTATATATTGCACTAAATATCCCAGGAGCAAAGGGACTTGAAATAAATATATTTATATGGATGTCTTCACTAGAAATTGATTTTTTTCAATGACACATCAGTGGAGTTTAAATAACTTTATTAAACTAATAAAACAGAAATCCCTTATAGATTTCTGGTAGTATGCATTTTCATCAAAAGCCTAGTCTATATAAACAGGAAACTGGGATAAGCCAGCTCATGTATTAAACAAAAGACTTATACAGGGAATAGTAAATTCCTGAGCTAAGCTAAGTGTGTGCTATGTTTCCATAGCAAACGTAACTTTCGTAGGGCAAATAAACACCATAGACAAAAGGCGATCATTGAATTACCTCAACATATAATATGTGTACCTACTATGTGCCAAAGTGCTACATGCTAGAGATAGAAAGGTAGTAAGACAAAGATGGTCTTTGTCTCCAAGAAACTTACATTCTCATGGGTAGATGGACAGGTGAATTGCTTATTATAATATAGTGAAATAGCGTGGTGGAAGAGAATTAGTGAATTATGTGACTGGACCATATGGCGTGAAATGTTTGGGAAAAGTGAGAACTTTATTTGAGTACATTGTTTTAAATTTCAAATGCTTTCAATAGATCTACAAAGTATAACTTCTCTTTAGAATTTGTACAGGACAATCTTTTAAAAGATTGGTAGGATTCTTTGGTATAATTTTTATACCAGGGGACCATTTTTTTCATTTTATAGGAAAATATCTTCTAAAAGTTGCCACAGAAAACCATTTCAATAGACAAATTGCTATATTTAAAATAATTGATAATGCACATATCTAATATGAAAAATGAGATCGATAGTAACAATTAAAGAATTGTCCAAGAAAATTCTAAATGTTTTAACTTATAATACTGTAAAACTGAAGGCAAATCAAACATTCAGCAAGAGGAAAATGGCTAATCAAATTGGGGTATGTAATTTAATCAAATACTGCTCAGCAATGAAAATGAAGGAAGTACAGACATAACACATGGTTTAATCTCAAAAAAATTATGTAAAAGAATACACACTGTAATATTCTATCTATGTGAAGCTGAAGAACAAGCAACTAATATATATGCTGACAAAAGTCAAAAGTGATGAACTCCAGGTCGGGGACGGGGATATTGAAAGTAAAGAATATTGAGATGACAGAAAGTTTCTATATTTTGACTAGATTCCATATATAAAAAGGGTATACATAAGTAAAAAGTCATTGAGCTGTACACTTGAGATTCATGCATTTTAGTGAATGCAAATGACATTTCAATTTTAAAAACACAAAAACTGATCAGACAATTTTTAATTCTTCTGATGACATAGCAAAATGTCTAACTGAATAATGCATTATTTTACAAATAATAATATAAATTCAGAGAACTGCTGCTTTTGTACCCACAATTTCAAGGGGCAAACAAACATAATAAATATTTGGAAAGTGCCCATTGGGAAATTCTTTCACTTAAAGTGTGATATAAGAAGAAATTTTTTTTAAGTAAATTTAAAAAACAGTGCAATGTACTCTTTATCTGCACCATATTTAAATAACTTTATTCAATTCAGGGTAATAAGGGTGTCTTAAGACATACAAAATTCTTGGACTTTATCGCATGCCCATACATCCACTGATTCTTAAAAATATAATTTACTTGCACTGTTACATAAATGACCTTAGTGTCCTCATTCTTCATGTCCTTGAGTCACTAATTGCTGTTAAAAAGTAGAAATACATAATACACAATTCATGTCAGGATCTGATCGCTTGAAGAAAGGGTAACGTACTACGTCCAAAATGCATGACATTCAAAACACGTTAATTTATCCCTTGATTTTTATATTTTATTTTTATATAAACTCACCTTGATAAGAAAGCTGTGACTGACTGGCTACTAGCATTTAACAATAAGAAACATGGTCACTAACATTAATTCTTAAACTTTTTATTTTTAACTAAAATTAAATTTAAATCACTGCAAAGAATTGGTCCTAAGGGGCTTTAACAATATCTAAAGATTAGTTATGCTTTACAGTACTAATGCCACTTTGAATTTATATACAGTTTCATTCTGATGGTTCCAAGCACTTCATATAAATAATCAATTTTACCTTTAATAATCCAGTTGGGAAGGAAAACAGAGCATTGTCTTCTATGCCCTTGAAATAATAATAAGTGCACAGAAGAGTTAGAATGTGGAGACTAAAGTATCACAGCAGTAATTTTCTGATGGTGTGTGTGTTTATAACAAACACAATTTGACAATCACTCCTGCTTTTTTCTTTTCAACATGTTCATGAAAGGAATTCTTTATATGTCACAGTGGTTTGGCTATTTTTCAAAAGAAGGTTCTATACCTTGACATAAACTCACCTTAAAATGTTTCTGGGAAGAAAATTCAGTGTGGGTTCTGGTTCAATCATGGTAGGGTAAGCCACTATAGGTTACTCCTCATGGTGATTATAACTAAAAACCCTGAAATTAATATCAAAAACAGTCACCTGAGGATAAATTCCTGCCTTTCTGACAAGAGGAATTAGAAAGCGAATTCTTGCAGGTCAGAGAGTTTGAGGAGAATCCTAGAGATGGTAGAGCCAGAGAAGGGATCCCATAATTCAACGAATGAACCTGCAAAAGTCACCGCTTAATCCCTGAGGTAAGAATGCATGAGACAGATACAAATAAGCGTAGAAAAGGCTTTGGGAACTCAACAAAGATTTGAACCCCCTACATAAGTTTCATGTTCATCCCTGAGTTGCACAAGGAGAGGACAGATGTAAACCAATATAACAAATGCTTAGGAACTGAACTGAGATTTAAACAATCTCCCACAGAAGGTGAGACATAATTTACAGTCTGAAAGTAACTGGCTTTATTGTCTGTGAAAATAAATATCATCATGTGTTATAACAGAAACCAGACATGCCTGAAAACTTTCCAAATAAATTTCTCACATAAATTTACAGATTCAAGAAGCTTAGTTAACCACAAACACAAAACCACACCTAGATACATCATAGTCAATCTGCTGAAAACCGAAGATGAAAAATTCTTGCAAACAATTAGAAAATATGATACACTAGACACAGAAGAATGGTTTGAAATGCAACAGATTCATCCAAAGAACCATGGAGACATGTAAGAAATCTTTAAAGCTCTGTAAGAAATGAATTGTCAACCCAGAATTACATATGCAGTGAAAATATTCCTCAGAAATTAAAGTGAAATAATGCTATTTTTCAGATGAAAGAAAAGTAAAATAATTCATTGCCAGAAGATTTGCTTTTCAAAGTATGCTAATGTAAGTTCTTCACACTGAAAGAAAACTGTATCAGAGGAAAGCATGAGCCTCAGGAATGAAGGAAGAGGATAATAAAGGGTAAATTCCTGGATAAACATAAAAGATACTTTTGCTTTCTTAATTTCTTTAAAATAAATATAATTAAAACAAAAAGTATATTATTATCTGGTAGAATTTTCAATATATGCACATATAATACACAGAAAACTTGCAACATAAATATCATTGAGATATCATATATAATTTCAATGTTAACATTTGATGTATGAGATAACTAAGTAGACTGTAAAAGGTTTGCTATATATAATGTAATTCCTAGAGAAAATATTGTAAAATGCAAAGAGATTTAGGGAAAAAATATATATTAGATAAACTAAAATGGAATATAAAAATATTCACGTCATCTAAAGGAAGGCAGGAAATCGGGGAAGGGAGGATCACCAAACACAGGAAACAAACAGAAAACAAGTAATACAACAGTGAACTTAAATTCAACACAACCATAGTCTAAATACTCTATTTCAAAGGCAAAGATCAAGGAGAATGGAGAAAAAAGGAGGAATTCACAAAACGTTGCCTGTAAGAGGGGCACTGTAAGTATAAAGAACATAGGTTTATAGTAAGGAATGGAAAAATACATATTCTGTCAATGGTA
Organism: Myrmecophaga tridactyla; assembly: GCA_004026745.1. Classification (NCBI taxonomy): domain Eukaryota; kingdom Metazoa; phylum Chordata; class Mammalia; order Pilosa; family Myrmecophagidae; genus Myrmecophaga; species Myrmecophaga tridactyla. Next base: position 3,165 of record PVIY010003985.1, on the reverse strand, counting down.
AGCATGGAGTGGTCCTTTAATATCAGATGAAATCAATTTCAAGGCAAAGTGTATTTCCAGAGATAAAAAGGAACATTTCAAGGGCGGCTGCCGTGGCTCAGCAGGCAGAGCTCCGACCTGCTGTGCTGGAGGTCTGGAGTTCGATCCCTGGTGCCTCCTGCCCATATGCAAATTTAAAAAAAAAAAAAGGTACATTTCAAATGATAACAAGGGCAATTCACCAGGTAGACAAATTATCAATGTTAATGTACCTATAAAGGAGCCCAAAAATACATAAAGCAAAGCCTGGCAGAATTAAAGGAAAAAATAGTTAATTTTAGGCTCTCATTAGAAGATTATAATACTGCTCTTCGAGCAACTCATAGAAAAACTAGGAACCCACCCTGTGGTAGTTAGGTTCAGATGTCAGCTTGGCCAAGTGATGATGCCCTTTGTTCTGCTACTGTGGACTTAAGTATTCAGTATGTTAAATTCATCAACGGCAGGTTACATTTGTGGTCAGCTAAGGGAAATGCCTTCCACAAGGAGTGAGGTTTAATTTAATTAGCTGGAGATTTAAGAGAGGTCAGAAAGGAGCTCAACACAGCACAGCCCAAGCAGCTCAGCACACCTCTTGTCAGCACTCACAACTCAGCCCAGAAATTTGGCAATGCAGAAAGGAATCGCCCTGGGGAAAGCTGTTGGAAACCAGAAACCAGGAGAGAAGGCCAGCGCATGTTGCCCTGTGCCTTCCTGTGTGACAGAGAACCTCAAGTGAAAGTTAGCTGGTTTTCCCCTGAAGAATTATAAATTTTTAACTAAATAAATCCCCTTATTAAAAGCTGATCCATCTCTGGTATGTTGTATTCTAGTAGCTTTGGCAGCCTAACCCCCACCCCCCCACCCCCACCCCAAAAATCAGCAAAGACATAAATTTCAAAAACATTGCAAACTACCTTGATCTCATTAACATTTATAGAACATTATAATAAACAACTTCAAAATACAAATCATTTTAAATTGTACATGGTACAGTCACCAAAACAGACCATGTTATGGACCATTAACAACGTTTCAATATTTAAAATCATGAAAATCATACAAAGTATATCTTCTTTGACCACAATATCATGAAATTAGAAAAGAATATTAATATTCTTTCTAGGAAAACCTCACTATCTATAAATTAAATACAATATTTCAAAATAATTCATATATCAAAGATGAATCCACAGGGTAATTAGAAAATAGTTTGAACTGGAGGACAAAAGTACAACATATTAAAAGTTGTAGGTAGGCTAAAGAGGGACTTAAAGAGAAATGAATACCTTTAAATGCTTATATTAGAAAGAAAAAAGATGTAAAATCTAAAAATTTATGACAACATGCTACCATAAGAATCTAAAAACACAACAAAACACAGTGGTAGAATGCTTGCATTCCATGCAGGAGACTCAGTCAATTCCCAGATCATGTCTCCCCCCACCAAAAAAAAAAAAAAACATACCAGAACAAACAAAACAAAAAACAGAAATATCAAGATAAAATTAAGGCCAAAGTAGGGAGAAGGAATAAAATAGTGATGATAAAAGCAGAAATCACCAAAATAGACAGATGGTAATAGCTGGTTATTTGAAAAGATTAAAAAAAAATTTTGAAAAACCCTAGCTGCAATGATCAAGAGGAAGAGAGAGAAAACAGTCACCAATATATGGAATGAAAAAGTTCATCACAGAGGTTCTACAGTTATTATAAGGGTAATAAAGTAAAACAATAACTTTACACCAACAAATGTGACAACTTAGATGAAGTGACCAATTTCTTAAAAAATACCACTTACCAAAATCGACACAAGGAAAAATAAAAATTTGGAATACCCCTGCTTATATTAAAGAAATTAAATTGTTATCAAATACCTTTCCTAAAAAATATTCAAAATATTTTCATGGGTGAATTCTGGCAAATACCGAAAGAAGAAATACATATTTTCAGAATATAAAGAAGGAGTTATCACTACCTTACATTGTCTTATAAGTCCAACAGAAACTAATATCAAAATCCAACAATTATCTTGTAAAAAAAACAGAAAGAAAATCAACTCCAATATCCCTCATATAGATGTAAAGATCCTTAACAGTTTGACCCAACGATATGTATGTATAGTTGTATATTAGCTATACATATAGTTTGATTAAATTTACTAACATATATATATGATAATATATTAAATACACACACACACATCATGAGTGTTTTATGAGCAAAGTTTACATACGGTGATATACACAAAGTTTTGTGCCATTTGACAAGCTTTGACAAATGCATATACTTGTACAACACAAACCTTCATTAAGATATAGAGCATTGCCATCACCCCCAAATTCCCTCATGTCAATCCCTGTCCCTATTACTTGTTATATTTTCATCATAAATTAGTTTTGCCTGTTTTAGAACTTAATATAAATAGAACCATACAGTAAGTACTCTCTTTTTGTAGTTTTTTAAAACAAAAGTTTTGGGGATTCATTGATGTTGTTCCATGACTTAGTAGTTTGTTCCTTTTAATAGCTGAAAAGTATTATGTTTATGAATGCCACAGTTTGTTTATCTGTTCCCCTGTTGTTGAACACCAACCTGGGCTCTTTCAAGTTTTGGCTATTCTAAGTAAAGCCGCTATGAATATTCTTGAACAAGTCTTTTTGCAGACGTATGTCTTTATTTCTCTTTGAAAATACTGGTAGTGAAACTGCAGGCCACAGCATAAATTTATATTTAGTTTTATAATAATTTCCAGACTTTTGACCAAAATGATTGTACCATCTTACACGCATATCAAAGATGTATGAGAGTTCCAGTTGCTCTATAGTCTCACCAACATCTGATGTTAGCAGTCTTTTCAAATTAAGCCATTCTAGTGAATATCTCTACTTGGATGTTTCCCTGTTGATCCTGGTGATCTTTTTTTTTTAGAATTTTATAAACTTTTTTATTAATTAAAAAACTTAACAAACGAACATTAAAATATCATTCCATTCTACATATACAATCAGTAATTCTTAATATTATCACATAGTTGCATATTCATCATTTCTTAGAACATTTGCATCGATTTAGAAAAAGAAATAAAAAGACATCAGAAAAAGGAATAAAACGATAATAGAGAAAAAAAGATTATACCTACCATAC